>JAJEJO010000726.1:444016-465426 GCA_020662805.1 Glaucomys volans | reverse complement strand
TTAATTTCAGGTGCACATCGGGCTATTCAACCTAGGTGAATTTAATGACTCAGGACAGGTCGGGCGATGAATGTCCCTGTAAATCATTTATAATTGCAAGCATAAAAATTAAAAATCAGTCTGAAGAGCAAGATAACATAATGCTAATGACGGAGAGCAGTAATCTGAAGATAGAGGTTCCCTGCTTTAATCAGGCCCATTTGGATGACAGAGCGCTAAGCCTCTGGGGGATTGTTCTGGAAACAAAAGGCTGGGAACCTACTTCAGTCTTTAATGACTCACTATGATAAAGGAAATTAACTGAATTTTCATATTATAATTATAAAACTTAATAGAGAATTTTTTCCCCTTCATAGTCTTTATTTTTCTCCTAAACCAACATACGATCTATTTTCCTTACAAAAATGACTGTAAAGGCCAGTTATGTTCAGCCATATCATCTTCAAAGTCTGGTTCATAAATTATGTCCAGAGAGAGGAACTGACAGGCTGGAGAGAGTTTCTGGAGGCTTAAAGAAATTTCAAAAAGTCTCCACCTTCTTTCCAATATTTATATGATTCCATAGCCTCCCAGTCAGAGTCAGGACAGGGATGAGAAAGGAAAACCTCATATAAATCATCCCTTGCGGTTTTTGCAAACCACAAAAGGACCACCCTCTTTCCCTCCCCTTCTCTGCCTGGTGGGACACCTCCTCATCTTTCCAAGTACGACTCAGGTGCAGCCTCTCCCAGGAAGCCAGGCCTGCTTACGAGGGCTCCTTCCCCTTTCCCCAGAACTCCCCCCTACGGCACCCCCACAGCTCATCACTCTCTTTTGGGTTTCTTGTGGTGTGGGGGATTGAACTCAGGGCCTTGTGCATGCAAGGCAAGCACTCTACCAACTGAGTCACATCTCCAGCCTTCTTTTGGGTTTCTTCTGAGCATGGTACCAAACCTAATCCTAAACCTTCTTAATAAACAGTCATAAGATAATGGCATTCTCTCTTAAAAACAATAAATGCTTCGAGGGGAGACTAAGTGGGAACCGTAACCTCCAAGCACCTGGTACCTTCTAGGCATTCCATAAATATTTGCTGGCTGAATGAGATCTATCTTAATTCCAGGTTAACCTGGGAGAAACAAGTGCAGGAAGAGGCATGAGAATCCCAAACCTGTAACACTGAAGAATACAAAGAGAGACGGTGTGTGTGGGGGGGTGTTTTTGTCAGCAGATAATCTTCTTTAAGCAGACACACACACAAACACAATTCTTGATCTTAGTAATAAGAAAAAACCATGGGGTATTTTCTCTGGAGCTTTTTAAATATTTCTAAGAGCCTTCGATAAAATTACAGTCTTTTCCTGAGCAGCCAGGGTGATATTATTCCATATAATTTCCTCTCTACATGAATTGTATATAGTCATATTGTGAGGTGAATGAGTGAGGGAGAAAACCGACTTCAATCAACCTAAGGAACAAGAAAGTCAGGGAGGATTTTGTTCTTAGCACACCAGATTCAAGGGCAGGGACATGCTGGTATAAGGAAGAAGTAGAACTGGGAAGCTCCAGCTCAGCCAGAATTGTATTCCCTGAACTTTCTCACCCTCTATATTGACTTCAGCAAGCATCAGATTTGCCTGGAAGACATGATCAAATGCAGGCTGCTGGGCTCCTCCTCAGAGCTTCTGAATCAGTAGGTCTATGGAGGAACCTGAGAATTTATGCTTCTAAACAGTTCCCAGGTAGCACTGCTGCTATTGATTTGGGCACCAACTTTGAGAACCACTGCTCTGTATCAGTTAGTGTACTGGACAGAAAGATGGCCGCAGAGCCGCCATGTTTGCAGGTCACAGTTATAGCCACCAGGAAACACTCATCTGTATTTCCGGTGTCCTGGGAGATAGAACTTATTGGCCCATGTGACATAGAGACTATACCCTGAGAATATGAATTATGATTGCAATGGACCATATTTCTGCTCCCAAATTCATATGTTGAACTCTTACCTAATACCTAATGTGATGGTATTGGAGGTGGGGCCTTTGGGAAATGATAAGTCTCTGCCATGTGAAGATACAAGGAGAAGTTGACTGTCAGCAACCTGGAAGAGGGCCCTCACCAGAACAGGACCTCTTGGTCCCTGACTTCTAGCCTCCAGAACCATAAGAATTAAATTTCTCTTCTTCATAAGCAAGCAAACAAACAAACAAACAAACCAAACCAAACAAAAAACCCACAACTCTACACTAACTAAGCCCATCTGCTCTGGCCAGACACATGCTGCCCCATGTGTATGTGGAGCAGTTCCCAGGAAAGAGTTGTAGGGGAACAACCCCATGTGACTGCCAGAAGACTCAAGGGAGTCTTCCATTCTTCCAGGCCAGTAGAAACCTGGGTACCTTTGTCATAGCAAAAGCTCAGGACTCAGGAAACCCATTTTCAGCTGGTATGAAACTCAGAGTTACCCCCGTCTCTGTGAACAACAGCTCTTGTCAAACACTGTGGGGCAGGAGGGTGGTGGGATCTTCTTCCTGGGAGACACTCATGAGAGGATGGAAGAGCTTGGTCAACAGCAGTGGTTCTTAACTGCAAGCAATTTGGGGCCCTAGGGGACACTTGACAATTTCTGGGGAGGGTTTTGGTGATTTTTTTTTTTTTTTTTTTTTTTTTTTTTGGTGGCGGTGCTGGGGATTGAACCCAGGGCCTTGTGCTTGTGAGGCAAACACTCTCCCAGCTGAGCTATATCCCTAGCTTAGGGTTTTGATTTAATGACCTGGGGTGGAGGGACCACTGCTTGCTGACTGCTAGTATCTTACAATACTCAGGACAAGCCCCCACAGCAAAGAATCCTCCTGCCAAAATGTAATAGAACTGAGGCTGAGAAATTGTGGTCTAGAGCCTAAAAGATTCTTTGAACACACACACACACACACACACACACACACACACACACACACCTCAAAACAAAACCAAAACAGAAAGAACCTCTTCCCACAGCAGGAGTGACCCTGCTCCATGTAGCTAACTGCCAGTCCCCCTTGCTAAGTTGGGGGTCCTATGGGCTGCTGACTGGCCGTGTGAACTCTAGGCAAGCCACAACCCCTCTAAGCTGCAGTTTTGACATATGTAAAATGGAATAAGAGGGTGCTGAAGGGAATTCCATGCATTAATAATGTAGATAAGCCAGCCCAGGGCCTGGTACACAGTGGTCACTCAGTGCATGGCTGCTACATATCAGCACTATCATGATGATGACGATGATCATGTATTTGTGGATAGAAACGTGGAGAAGTATTGCCAATACTTATTGTGATGTGGGCTGCATAACTCAATGAATTCAGGAATTCTTATAAGGGTGGAAAAGAAGAGGCTAAACTTTCATGGAAAAGAATAAACAGGGGGCTGGGGGGACTCCGCCCGTCTTTCCAAAGGGAGACACTGAAACTCGTGTACCACCTCATTCTGCCTCCTCTCTCCATCTCATTGCAAAGTGTTCTTATGTTGGCACTTTTCATACTGAATTAGGGAAAATGAATATTAATCTGAGCTGATACTAATCCCCCATGACATAAAATTCCCACTCTGATCAAACGTTCATAACATATTAGGAGGAAAAGGCCCTCTCCTGCCTTGTATAGCCAGTCTCCATGCTGCCCATGAGCAAATGGCAATAACAAGCATCTGTCCATCTGCAAAAGGCTCCTTAGCACCAGCCAGTAGCAACATGAAAGTCCAGATTACAATCCAAATGTTAAATGTGCAAGTGGCAACCCAGCCTCCATCGAGTGGTCAGTGGTAACCATGGTGTCCTGGACACTCCTGAATGCTGGTGCAAAGCTCTTCCACAAAGATGGCCCATCAAGGCTGGGGAAGCATTAAGCCTCAGAATGTCAGAGTTGGAAAGACCCCATATACCTTCCAGTTCAACTCCTTTCCAAGCTATCAGTTAGTTAGAGAAAAGGACTACAGATGCTCCTTGATGTACGATGGAGTTCCATGCCAGGAAACCCATTGTAAATTGAAAACATCCTGAAGTTGAAAATGCATGGAATCCACCCAACCTGCCGAACAGCCTTCCCGAGCAATACAGCATGCTGTGGGTTTCCCCTTGTGACCCCTGCACTGCCCGGCATGGCAGGGGCCAGGGGATGGTGCTGCATATCACTTGACTAGATAAAGACCAAAATTTACAAAGAATGATTTCTGCTAAATGTGTCTGGCTTTCACACCATCATTTAATGTCAAAAATTCGGGTCAAACCATCCCAAGTCAGGAAGTGTATATAGATGAATTTAACCAAAATCTGCTAAATCTTCTGTGGGAACTGAACATTCTTGTGAGTGGAGTAATAATCTGAATGTCTTTCATTTCTGAAGCAGTTATGATAGACAGCCCTTTAGAAGAGTCCTGAGCCAAAATCTAACTGGGTGTTGTAGTCTTTTATTTTTTATTTTCTTTTGATCCAATCTGTTAGCTCTGCCATTTAATGAATTAGTTCCATTTCTTTAGATACTGAATTATTTCTGCCTGCTGATTTTGTGTGTTTCTGTTAGCTATTCATTTCATGGCTTATTTTCCTTCTTTTTCTGTCTTTCTAGATGGACAAAGTTTTTCTGTAATTCTTCTTGTTTATTGTGTTAATTTGGAAGCTATATTTCTATTCTTCTAGTGGTTATCCTTAATATTTTAACCTGCTTATTTCTTATGGTTTGGATATGAGGTGTCCCCCCACCCCGACCCCAAAGCTCCTGCTAATGCAGGAACATTCAGAAGTAAACGATTAGATTATAAAAACTGTAACCCAATCAGTTCATTCTAGTTTGAATGGACTGACTGGGGGTGACTATAGGCAGGTGAGATTTGGTTGAAAGAGGTGAGTCACTAGAGGTGTGCTCTGAAAGGGTTCATCTTCCCTGTACCCCCTACCGCTCCTTCCTGACCTAGCCAGGAGCTGAGTAATTTTCCTCCACTGGGTCCTTCCCCCAGGATGTGCTGCCTCACCTTGGGCCCACAGCAATGGAATTGGCTGCCTATGGACTGAGACCTCTGAAACTGTGAGCCCCCAATAAACTTTTCCTTCTCTGAGTTGTTCCTGTTGGGCATTTTGGTCACAGTGATGAATTTGTACTGAATTTGTACAAGAAAGTCTCAATTATTCAGTATTTCTATTTTCCTCCTTACTGTGATACAGCTGTGAAGATGACCATATGACCCCAAAGTTCAAAATAGGTACTATCTGGCCCTTTAAGAAAACGTTTTCAGGTTCCTACTCTAAAATAATAATTTTGTGGGGTAAAATATTTGACATTTATTTTCCCTTAACACTTTGAACATATTATTTCAATGTCTGCTGGCCTTTATTATTGATATTGAAGTATTTTCTTTGGGTATTGCAGGTTTGCTCTGCTGTGTCTAGCGGTGAATATCTCTTAATATTTACTGCTTAGGATTTGGCATGTACTTTGAACTTAAGGGGCTCATGTCTTTCTTCAATTTTTGTCAGATACTGTTTCTCTGCCATTCCCTTTGTTAGTGGCTTTGATCTATCCTCTGTGGCTCAATTTTTTTTTTAAATTATTGTTTTGTTAAACTATCCTCTCTGTTAGAGGACCATACTGAGTTAAACACAGTGCTATCTTCCAACTCACTAACTCTTTCTTCAACTACATTTAATCTATAGTTTATCCTATTGATATTTACATATTTATTTGGTTCAGTGACTACATTTTTCATTTCCAAGACTTCTAATGGAATATCATTTCATTTGTTATTCATTTGGCCTTTCCCACCTTGTTTGGCTTCCCTTGGTTGACAACTTTCCAATTCCCTTCATAAAGGTTACCTCCAGTAAGACAATGGCATTTCAGGTCTCCTGCCCCACGTATTATTGGGAAAATCATCCATCCAGTTATGAGCCATTGGCCAGCTTGGTTGAATTCCTACTCCGGAGTCTCCGCGTTTTCCAGCCTCCATAGGCACTGTCATTCTTACAGCCATAGCCCCAGTGGCTGATTTCCCTTCGAGGGACACCTGACAATGTCTGGTGACATTTTTGGTTGTCACAACTAGAGAGGGGTGAGTAGCTGCTACTTGCATCTAGTGGATAGAGGTGAGGGATGGTGGTCAACATACTATTACACACAGGACAATTCTACTACAAGGAATATCTGCCCAACATGTCCACAGTCCTGAGGGTGAAAGTTCTGCCCCAGCTCCCAGTAGCAATCAGCACTTTTTGGCCTTTTTTCACAGCTAAGGGAGCTAGAGCCCAGCTCCTGGCTTTCAGCTGTAGTGAGTGTGGCCTGTTGAGCTCTGTGAATCCTTTTTATGTGTCACAAGTGGCCTCCTAGTCACTATGGTCAGCTCCCACACCCAGAGTCAACAGGCCCAAGGATTCAACACTATTCCTGTTGCATTTCTGGTCCAGAGAATTTTTTTACTTCCTAATTACACCTTTTACACCTTTTTTTGATGTTGCTATATTTTCTATTTTAATAGTTTAGCTCTCACTACTACATTTTTGGGGCAAAGATATTGGGTCAAAGCATGAACTCACTGAACCACATTGATCCAAGCCAACCTCTTGATGAGAAAAGTTTATATGATTCGATCATTTTTGTCCTTTCCTCTATTTCTTTTTTAGATGAAAACATTGAATGTCTTGCAATACGCCCTCACACAACTCACTGTAAAATGGGGTCTACTCCCTGCACATTCCAGACACACCAGCTTGGATAAAGGATGATTCCTGGCCCTGACTAACTTCTCTCTCCCAGGAAACTGAATTTGGGTCAAGGAGCTATGGTCATTTACTGGTGGAGTTTAGCTTGAAAATCATGTGGAATTGAAAACTGAGGATTCCATTTTGAGGATGCCAGGAGAAGGCCATGTATAAACAGGGACACCAAGAACAAGGGCACCCACCTGAGGGGCACATGAGCCCTGGAACCCAGCTTATCAAGCTGTGTGCTCTGGAGGGAAACCTTCTCCTATGTGCAAGTAGGTGTGTGTGTGTGTGTGTGTGTGTGTGTGTGTGTGTGTGTTTCTACCAACACAAAGACAAAAATGAAGGAAATGAAGCCAGGCCTGGTGGCCCATGCCTGTAATCCCAGTGGCACAGGAGGCTGAGACAGGAGGATCACAAGTTCAAAGCCAGCCTCAATCACTTAACGAGGCCCTCAGCAACTTTGAAAGAACCCTGTATCTAAATAAAATATTTAAAAGGGTTAGGGATGTGGCTTAGTGGTTAAGTGCCCCTGAGGGCAATCCTTGCTACAAGGGAAAAAAAGGAAACAGGCAGCTAGGAGGATACATATAGTCTCAAAAAAGCAGGATGGAGAAGTTGCATGTGGTCCTGAAGCCTGTAGAGCCCTTTGCTATAGTCCCAACACCCAGTTCTACTGCCTACCCTTGGCTTATGGAAGATGTCCTGCTGTCCTTAAATTCTCCACTGCTTAAATGAGATTTAACGAGCAGGTTTAGGTTTCTTGCTATAAAAACTCCTGCTGTGATTAAGCGCAACTTGTCAATTATTAATGCTCAGAGTCTTGCACAGTGTCAGCACATAGTAGTTGCTCAATAAAAATTAGTCAAATGAATTCATGGATGAGAATTGATGCAAGTGGTTGAGAATTGATGCAAGTGGTTTAAGGATGTGGCAGCATTGGAGCTTTCTCACCAACTCTGTCTGGAATAACAGAAAGATGAGGGTTTCTTTGGTGAAATTATATTTCTTATCTGAACTCATTGCCAGAATTTGAACAGTACAAAGAAAATACAATGAAAGCCTCAATATTTAGAGAGCTATGCTGCTCCTCTGGTTAAAAAAAACAAATTAAAGACCTCTTTTGTGAACTATAACTCTGGATTTAAAAAAACATGATCCTGAAAATGCTTTACAAAGTTTTATTTTTTACAAAGGAAAATTTTGAATTCTTGCTGGAATCATAGATATCATAACTTGAATGATCTGCAAGAGACCAGTTCATCCAGCACTGTTTGAAGTAATAGTTCAGAGAGGTTCAATAACTTGCAGAAGGTCACACAGCAAGAGTGGAGGAAGGGAGCCTGGATCCCATATCTTTGGCTTCTTAAGACAGTGCTTCTACTATAACGAGCTGCCCTTGGAGAAGGAGGGCCTTATCCTTTCTCATTTCTCTGCTATTACAATTTTAAGATACTGTTTACTATGTCCATTGAAACAATTTCCTATTTACTACCCTCAGTCTTTTAACCCCGGTCACATGCTTAGACTAATGACTACATTTATGCATTAATAAATTGAACACACATTTAAGAAACAACAACCCATCAAATGTACCAGCTTTACTGCAGTTCCATTAAAAAAAAAAAGTTTTAAATGACCAGGGTACCCCGCCCCCAAGTGCAATTTTCTACTATATTATTGCCTGTGAAATATTACAAGTGCAAAATGTAATTACCTTAATGCTATTTTTGATATCATATCAGCAAATTACGCCGAGTCCCCACTGTGACACTTCTATCAGGGTAAGCATTATCCTGTTGTGAGTGTCGATCCCCGGGGAAAATGAAGTTGCTCAAATGGTTTTGATGCTCCAGCAATTAGCCACCCTGAGACTGCCAGGGAGGGCTGATTTCAGAGCCACTTATGGAATGTTTAACCTGTAAACATCTAGGACACTTATCTCCTGTTTGTTTTTTTCCCAATTAAGCCCCAGAGAATCCTCTTTATGCAAGCAAAGAATTATTTTATGTAATAAGAACTTTTCTCCTTCTATTTTCCTTGTTAATCATCAGCAAATCCCCTTCTGCTATTAAAATACACACCATGAAAACTGGAAAAGGAGCTAATAAGTATATACTGTGCTGAGGACTAATTCCCTAATGCCATGAGAAGAAAACACACACGCAACGTGATGTGTTGGAGATTAGCCATCTTCACGTTGAGCAAACAAAAATAATAACTTCCAGCAACCTTTGGAGGCCCATGATTTGTTTTCTGAAGTTCAGAAGCTTTATTAGAAGATTTGAAATGCGAAAAAACCAACCTCCCACACATTTAAGCTTTGCAAAATACCCATTTACTTTGGGTTTAAAAACACCATGTGCAGAAGGCAGATCCCACTTACAGCCTGGAGGACTTTATCCAAGAAAAAGACCCCTCCAGGCATTTAAAGTACCATAAGAGCTTGTAGAATTTCAAACAACTTTTCTACCCAAACAAAGGATCCCATCCTCATCCCCCTCTCACTGAGCTCTGTTAAAAAAATGATCTGTGAGCTCTGTTAAAAAAATGATCTGGAAACACTTTGTGATTTAAATACAATTGTAAATTGTCAATAGAATTTAGCCTTCTGATGGAATTCTGCAAAAACTGAAGATTTGAGGCTGGAAATTATTGGTAAAGGAGGATTTTTACCAGTTCCCTCCGACAGAGCAGCCCCTTTGAGCTTAGCTGCAAAGACGGAAACACTAAGGTCAGTTACTAGACCTCGAGCGACTCTGCATCCTTGGTGTCTATTTTAGGTAGAAAACCACCCCTTAGGCTGCCATTCCATCTGGAAAATGTAATTAATAAATCATCAGCTTTCGGCTCTGCACACTCCCTGAGACCATGTCCAGGACAGAGAAGGCAATACTGAGGTCTATTTATTATGCATCAACCCCTAGCTGTGTCTTGCACGCTCTCCTAAGCGCCCCTGGATCTCCAGGATCCCAAGGTGCTTGTTGGGGACATGTGGCCCCTCTCCTCCTGCTCTTCCTAAGTATCCAGTCTCCATGCCTGGATTTATCACACATCTCAACCTTGGGAGCCCGAAGCCTAAAGCTGGAAGGTTGCTACAGTTTGGATTTTGAATGTGTCTCAAAGGCCCATGTGTTGGTCCCCACCAGAGATGAGGAAGTTGGACCTAGTTAGGTCGTTGGGGGCATTCCCTTGAAGAGGATATTGGGACCCCAGCTTCTTACTCTCTCTTTGCTCCCTGGTTGCCATGAGGCAAGCAGCTTCCTCCACCTCATGTTCCCACTGTGATATATTGTCCCCCCCACAGGGCCAAGGAACCATGTATTGAAACCATGAGCTTGAATAAACCTTTCTTCCTTTTAAGTTGATTTATCTATCTATAGTATTTGTCACAGTAATGGAAAGCTGACTAACAGAGGGAGAGCCTGACCAACAGAAATGCCTCAAGGAGATCCCAAGGCCTGACCAAAAGCACTCTCCTGTGATGACAACCTCAAGAAAGCCTAGGGAAGAGACCTGGCAGGGAGCTTGTTCCAGGTTCAGGTCCTGGGGTAAGCAAGGCACCCTTAAGCCAGAATCAGATTGAACAGAGTTCACTCTGAGGCTCACTGTGGCTGTGAGAACTTGGGGAAGTGACTTCACCTCTCTCAACCTTAGTTGCACATCAGAATAAGCACTTGATTTTGAGCTATTACTATAATTTAAATGAACATATTAGCTGAAATAGAAGCATCCATGTCCAACCTCCAGGAAATATCTGCAAATACTTTTATTTATTAAAAATAAATATTTTTATTCCTTTTTCTTTTTAATGAGGAAAGTGATGCAAAGAGATGTAAATGACCATTCCAAGACCAAAATGGCAGCCCCACTCCAAGGTTCAGAGTCTTGACCAAGATCCCAGGGCCCCATCCTCATGAAAGCTTCACTCTTCCCACCTTATCTGAGTGTCTCTCTTACCATCCTTTGGCCAGAAGAACTGTTTCAATGCTACATTAAGCCCAAAAGCCTTCTCCTTTTTTATCCCAGCCATTTTTACCTTTGAATTCACCATATTTACTCCCTCAGCATGCAGTCCTGATATTAATGTCTGAATCTGACCATTGTGGTTATGCATACATATATTTTTGTGCATAATTCTAATCTTCCACACTAACCGCAGGGCATTCTTGGCTTCTGGGTTTCTGTACCTCCCTGCTTCAGAGAGCCAGGTATTTGGGATTAAATCCAGCCTGAAATGTTATTTGCTCTGTTTAGTGCTTTTATGATGATTCTCTTATTATCTGCATGTGCTTCAGTGCTAATTGTACATTACAATGGTTGTAAGCAGGCAGTCTGAGCAAAACAGGAAAACTGGGGGTTTGGAACGAGATGCTGTTCCATAGGCTCCAGGCAAAGGAAGAGCCAGGGAACAGATGCCAAAAAGAAAAACGAGGGCAACCTTATCTTGCAGTTTTCTGAAAATAGGACCTTCTAATGCTCCAAGGGCCACTGTTCTGGGCACTTAGCAAAAGCTTTCACCATAAAAATAAGTGTTGCTCCTACGTCCTATGAGGGTAACCAAAATAAATCCAAATCTTCTGACTCTAGAATCCACATATGATGACATTCAAGGAATGTTACAAAAAGAAAAATATACATTTTAAATTATAAAAACCAGTTAAAAGACTCCGATGATATTTGATATACCAATTTAAGTCTGAAGATTAACAGACATATAAGAAATTCCCAAACTCAAATTTAAACAGAAACTTTAAAAATCAGGCTTCTGCAATTTATTATGCTAATATAAGAACTCACAGGAAGAGTTATGTCCCACTCACTACAAAAACATTTGGGTAGCTCAGAAATCACAATGACCTCAAAATCATAATCTATAGTGAAATATTCTATTGCATTACATATAGTTTGCAAATTTTTCTAAAAGACCACATATGCCACTAAAAAGCATCTATAGAAGTATGATAAATTGCACATAGAAAACAAATTATGTAGTAATTCTTGGCATTTTTATTAGCTTAAAAATGATTTTGGCATTGACATTTTGCACAGTGTAATGAAACACAAATTATAATTAGAAAACATAACACATTGGTGTTAGTTCTCAAATTCATCTTTTGCAATTCCCAGCTTGCTGACAACTGCTCAGTCACTGAGATGAGGGAAAATCAACTATTATCAGCCTTAAATTTACCTTGCCCATCCCTCTCTAGGATTCTGCATCTATGTTTCACAGAGCTTGTCAGGTGGGGAGATGGGGCAAAACTTCATGAGACTACTGCAGCCTAAGTTTCAGGGTTCTTCACTGACTGGGACCCCTGTCAAGGTCTTGGATCTAATTTCATGTTTGTAATTCTGTACTCCTTTTGTAAATAGGTCCTTCCAGATGCATAAATAGAAAGATCCACCAAAATTGCCCTTGGGCAGAACCAATGAGCCTTGGTTAGCAATGAGCCAAGACATGGATGACAAAATGCCAGCCCTTCCTGATTCCCTTCACAACAATGCCCTCAATCAGGGCACAGCTGCTTGAATGCTATAGTTTGGATCTTAAGTGTCTCCCAGAGGTCCCTGTGCTACAGGTTTGTCCACCAGCTTGGCATTATTGGAAGGTGCTGTAACCTTTAAGAGGTGGGGCCTGGAGGAGGGTCTTAGGTCATGAAGGGTGTGCCCTTAAAGGAGATTATGGGACCCAGGCCCCTTTCTTTTTCTCTCTTTTGCTTGCTAGCCATGAACTGAGAAGTTTGGCCCCACACTGCCACCATGATGTACTACCTCACAGCGGACCCAGGAGCAATGGAGCCAGCTGATCATGGACTGGAACCTCCAAATTGAGAGCCAAAAATAAAGCTTTTCTCTTTATAAGTTCATTATGCCAGGTATTGGTTACAGTAACAGAAAGTTAATACACCAGCATTATCACACTGGGTGGTGAGCAGATGATGCCACAAGTGACTGTTGAAGATGATTCTCCTTGGACAATGTAGGCAACTTCCCCAGTGAAAGAAGTTTTGATATAAATTTTCTTTTTTAAAAAAGAAGCACATATTAAACCATTTGCCAGCCCTTGTTTTCTGTATGCAATGAAAGTTCACTGATGCCTCTGAAGTGAACCTTAGCATTTCAAAACAATGATTCCTACCAACTTAATAAATAGGAAAGTCTTTTAAAAAGAAAAGAAATTCCAACTTACAAAGTGGTTCACTGTTTGTTTTTGTCTAAATGTTTGAAAATTTCAGAAAAATTCCATTTCTAATTTTCTTTAATTTAAAATCTTAATTGATGTAGTAGCTCTCAATCCAAGATAGTTTTTTCAAACTCCACAAAAGAATTTAAAATGTTTTCTTTCCACTCAGAAATCAAAAGTGCAGATTTTGCAAAGTAATATTTATCTAAAGACTAGGCTTTTAGTAATTCGCTAATTTAAAGCTAATGCAACCCTCAGAATAACTCTACAGGGTAAATACCATTACAAATTTTTTACAATTATGGAAACTGAGACTCAGAGAGGCAACATAACTAGCCCAAGTCGAGTTGTGTAACCATTTAGTAACTGAACAAATATGGAATCCACTCAATTCCATTATCCAAGACCACTGAATATTTGCATATGCACATAACCATTCTTACAGTATACATCAACAGAATCATTAAGAAAAATGTGGAATTCATCACCAATATGTAATTCTCAAGAATTAGCATGTGTAGTTAGACGACTCCAAAATAAAGATGGTGGAAGTATATCAAGAATAATAAAAAACAGGAAAATAAAGGCTATGAACAGAGTCAACATTTTCCAATTCTGGTCACACAGTATTAGTCATATAAGAAGCAGAAATTGTGAACATTCATAGAGTGCAGAAACACATAATCTTGAGAGAGAGAGAGAGAGAGAGAGAGAGAGAGAGAGAGAGAGAGAGAATGTTGAAATTCTTGGGTTTCAGGTAAAATCTGATCAAGGTTAGCCATTGTTATACCCTAGGAAAGAAGCTTGATGCTCAAAATCTAAGAAAGGAGCAAGACACTAAACAGTAACTGATGCCACAAAAACAGGGAAATTCTTGGGAAGAGGGACTGGGTTTATCACATTCTGGTTCTGTTTCACAATTAGCAAAGGCCATAGCTATAAGGAAAAAAAAAGAAAACATCAGGGTGAGATCAAGACAACATCAACTCGGAAGTAAGTGAAGGACTTTGAGCCCATAAATCAGATCAGAAGACAAGGTCATTTATTTCGGAAAATGATGCTGTTGAAATTTCTCCACAGGATTCTGCAAAGACGAAAAAGTGTCCACCCGGTCATGAAACTAGAAACTGACAGATTGAATGAGAAATGGACAGAGGCTAAAATGCCAAATCAAGGAAGACAGACAGTCTTTGGCAAGAGAAGAATGGACCTCTAAAGTGAATTTGGGGCATAGGGTTGATTTGGGGTCTTTGGGCACAGAAAAAAATGACAGCAACACTCGATTTGATCTTGAGAATCAATGCCAATTCCTTATTAAACTGTCAATCTTTCTTAGTGTCATCCCTAAAGATCTTGATTTGGTGAATGGACCAGTGAACCAGAAAGCTACAAGTTTCAACGGCCCTCTTCCAAAAGCAAACACCTGGCTCTCACTCAGAGATTCTCGAGTTTCTGGTGACATTATCACTACCATGAAACTGATTAAGCCACCAACATCAGCATAGATTTTCCAAAAATATGACATTGAATTGTTTATTCAGTGAAAAAATTGTAGAAAATATTTAATCCTGAAAACTATTTTTAAAATAAATACTTGGTACTGAATTCCTTAGAAGTTCCAAATAACTAAGCCCTATCATCCCCAACCCCAGCCTTACATTTTCTCTCCAGAAAATTGTGGAATTACCATCCTGGCAGGCTGGAAACTTTCAAGACCCTGATAAAAATCAATGATTTTGTTTTAAGTCTTTTCTTCCCCAAAGATATTTCCTGGCTCATCCATCCATTTGAGCTTTGTTGGGGCTTCTTTGGGAGAAGCCAGAAAAGGATTCAAATATGATGCCTCCTTTAGGGGCAGGATATGGGAGAATTCCTTGGCTTCACAATTCCCAGGATCATGGAAGGACTTGGGTCTCTCATTTATTGACAAGCTTTAAAATATAGGTGGAGTCAGACAACCTGACTGCGTTCAACCAAAATTCCAAAAGAACCCTGAGTTTATCAGCCCTTCATCTTCCTTATTTCAGATCTAGAGAAGGAAAATACATTTATATATAAGGTCTCCTCACTCCATCCCAATGGAGCAGTAAAGTAATATTTCTTTAATAAGAACTGAACAGAGGACCAAGCAAGTTAAGGATAATGGATCATCAATGCATATAAGTATATGCAGATGTATCTATCACATGTGTATGTATTCACCATGTGCCAGACACTTTAATATTCTTTGATCCCAGCACCTACCATAGAGTCTGGCTCATAGAAGGTGCTCAATACAGATTTGTTGAATGAATAAAAAAAGGCTATAGGGCACTAATATCACTAATCCATTTAACAATGAGACCAAGAGAGGTTAAAAGACAATTCTCCTAGCCAGGCAAGGTGGCGCTTGCCTGTAATCCCAGGCAAACACGAGGCTCAGACAGGAGGACCACAAGTTTGAGGTCAGTCTGAGCAACTTAGTGAGACTCTGTCTCAAAATAAAAAATAAAAAGGGGTGGGGATGTAGCTCACTGGTAGAGAGAGCATTCCTGGGTTCAATCCCAAGTATCACACACACATACACACACACACAAACAAATAAAATAAAATACATTCCTCTAGCAAACAGAATGAAGCTGAATTCCAAAATCTTTGTGTCTAATGTCATTCATATACACCCATGTCCTTAGCCACTTTCTTACCTTCTTTTTAAAAAATATTACTTCAACCCCTGTTCTGTCAGAGGTCTGCAGGGGCCAGGCACTTGAACCAAGAACTCTGCCTTTTAGTATGTGTCTGACAGAGGAGACAGGAACACTAACAAACACATCAGCAAATAACAGATGCAACAACTGAAGTAGACATGGGGTACAGAAGACATCCCTCTGTCCATGAATGGGGATGGGGACACGCTAGAAGATTCCTGGCACTGGGCCAATGGAATTCTGGGTTTGGCAAGTCCTAGAGGTCATTCAGCAAAGCAACTGAGCACGGTCAGGCTAGAGAATCTTTCTTCACCATACAACCACTTTTTGTTTTCTCCAGTTTGGGGTGGTCCTCCCAGACACACTTTAGAGATAGATTGTTTGAAAAATAATTCCCATAAGCATCAGGGTCTGCTCTGCTGAGGTGGTTCATGCAGCGAGCACGTCCACACACAGAGGGACGGCTGTCCCACTGAGCTCTACTGCCACAACCTTTAAGACCCAACCAGGTCTGGACCAGAAGGCCAGGCAGCAACACACAGATGAGGTTTCACTCAAGGACATCAGCACAGAGTAAAACCTACGAGCCCAGCTGGACTGGGACATTAGTTCTCTCACAAAGCCCACTGGGTCACCCAAAGCTCCTTACCCCAGCTGCTTCCAGTCTGCCACTGTGAGCAGAAGCCACTCCTCTTTCTTCCCAATCCAGAACCAACCTCAGCCATATCTAGAAGCCTCTTTGTCTAGATTCAAAGCAGGGAAGCCTGGGGACAGGCCTTCCAAGGCCTGCTTCCAAAGTCTCTTTTCCTGTCAGAGGCCACCTCTCTCTTGGACTTTGCCTCCAGGAAGGTCACCTTCTTCAGAAAAGGCTGCCTTTAATACCCAGGACTGTGCCTGAGACCCAACCACATCGGGGCACCAGAGAAGCCCCTCTCCCCCCCGCAACACACACACATACACTGTGGAAGCACACACAGGCTGTGGTGTGTGCTGACAGGGCTCTCAAGGGCAACCTCCAGGCACGATTCCTTCCCTCAAAACAACATGGGACACTCTCTGGGCCAGGCGCTGGCATACAAAGCAAATGAAACCACATATATAAGGTTGAGTTTTCTGCATTAGTACCATGTTAATAAAACTAAAAAGAAACAGGTGAAATTATTATGGATACTGTATTTTATTTAACCCAATATATTCAAAGTACTTTCAACACGTGATTAATATAAACAATTATGCATCAGATAATTTACTTTTTTTTTTTTTTTGGACTTTCTTGAAAATCCCTTGTGAATTTTACACTGACAGCACATCTCAATTTACACAAGCACATTCCCAGTTTTCAATGGCTGGGTGGCTACTGGCTATAGCACTAGACTGTGAAGCTCCAGAGGGTTCCAGTCTAGTGGAAGTGGAAGATGCTCCCAGTATCTCTAATTACCTCTCTGTGCAAAGTGACATTTACTCAGAATTTGTTCCCTTCCTTTCCCAGGAGACAGTGACCCAGGATTTTTTTTCAAGTGAGTTGCCTGAGACTACCCGTTAACACATATGGACTAACTGCTCTCTGCCAGGCAATGGAACAGACCCAACAGAAAGGCACATGCTTGACTTGTGCTGGGCATGGTCAGCACCCCAGCCTGCCCCACCCGGAAATCATCTCATCACTGGAGTCCTACTGCTGTGATAAGAGCTCATTGTTATTCCCACTCCTGACTACCCTTCCCAAAAGCTTTCATAGTTGTCCTCTTGGGTGAAATTTCATCCTGTTAGTGATTGCTGACCAACTGATTCTAATGTATAAGACATTTTGGCGATAAGTAATCAGGAACCATTTAGTCACAAGTGACAGAAAAACCAATTCCAACAAACTTCACAGGTAAAGCATATAAATGCTATCTTAGTTTCCAAAACTAGACAGTTCAGAAAGTGAGTTCAGAAGTTTCACAATTTCACCAAGTACCCAATTTCATGCTTTTTCTACTCTGCCTTCCTCTAAGTCAATGTGATCTCCAGCAGCTCCAGGAAATCACCTTGAGGTCTCAGGGTGACTTTGACAGCTGAGATCTCTCATCCAGCAGAGGACAAAGGGCCTGTTCCATTAATGCTCCTCAAATCCTAGGATTCACTCTCTGCCATTGGCTAGACCTGGGTCACATGTCCAACTCTGAGCCAATCCCTGCTAGTGTTTTTACTGGCTTCTCTAACTGGCTTAGGCCAATCAGAATCCATCCCAGGAGCTGGCAGAGGGTTTAATCCCACCCAAAAGGCATGGCTATAAAGGGAGAAGGATAAATCCCAAAGGAAAAATCAGGGTCTTTAAAAAGCTGGAGGTGTATATTAGAGAGGCCTCTAACAAATGTCCACCACAATCAACATGATGTGTCCAAGTTTGTTTCTTTATCTTGGCTGATGTGTGGGTATTCAACTGGGGAATTGCTGAATTCTCTGGTAGTTTCAACTATGTCACTCAAAATTAATTTCAATCCCTCCAGAGAACTGTCACAACCATGGGACTCTTTTGACTGGAGAAAAATCTCCTGAGCACAATGCTTTTAAGAAAACATGCCTCCCATCCTGCTAGGATTTCCCCAGACTGCTCTGTTGAAAGTCTGACTATAACCCAGAGATATTAAGACATGGATGTCTCATAAAAGTTAAAAATTACAGAAATATTTTTATAGATAAAGCTCCAGTGTTATCAGCTGGTACCCAAAGACGAAACAGGGAAAGCCTGAGCAAGCATGAGTTTGGCATATCTTTCAACATCTGGTGAAATGATTTCAGGAAGCTCATGATGTCAAATTTTTGAGAATAGTTCTTTAAATAATTTTTTCTTTCACTCCTTCTGGTGACAAGACAGCATCATGTGCATAAGGGAATCCAAGGCTAAGGAAACAAGAGATACAGTTTGAAAAAGAACAATTCTCTAGACTAGGGTGTTCCCTGATAACTTTCTGCTCCAAGAGGGCTTCAACATATCACATTCATTTAAAAGATGAAATGTTCCTCCCAAATTTATAATCTGTGGCAATTAATAATAAGTGACAGCCACCAGGAAGGGACCATGTCTGTTCTGCTCACCACTATGTGCCCAAGTCCTGGAATACAGTAGGTAACTCAGTAGATGTCAGAATCAATAAAATTAGATTGAATTCATTTTGTAGAAGCCGACCTATTATAACACACGGGCTCATCTGAAGACTTCCACATGTGCTACTGTTGATACCGCCAGTGATCGGTGACGAGTTCTGCTTCCTCAAATGTTGAAGTTTGAACATTAGAGAAGCATGCTGAAGCAAGCATATAAAGTGGGTTTTATTTAAAGGTAGTAACACAGACTTCTCCCGGGAGGGAGAAGGGGGCCTTGGCTGGTATTCTGGTATCCCAAGAAGTGAGAGCGCCCTGCCCCTTTTACAGACTAAAGTTTCCTTTGTTCTCCTGCATTCTTCTTCCTTATCTTATTCATTTCCCCCCATCCTATATAGTGACTGGGACATGTTGGTGGTATGGCCAGAGGGTGAACAGGTGGGCTGGAAGGGCCAAGGTGGAGTGCTAGACAGGAAGGGAGCAGCAGCCCAGGGGGCATTGACTAGTAGCTCTCTGCTCAGGAGTTGCTTCCTTAACAACCTTTTGGGAAGGGTGATATCCAAGGGCTCTAGAGACGGGAACATTCCAATCTCTCAGGGGCAGTTTCCAACTTCCTGGACTCAAACTGGCCTCCATTTTCTCAATTCCACCGGATCATCTATCTATCTTAACTGCCTGTCTTTAATTCTGGTTTCACAGCGAGTCCTCTGAATGGTGCGGACGAGGCAGGAGGTGTTGGTGGTAAGGAAGTAGTTGAGAACGGGATGCTTAAAGATGTCCTAAAACAATAACTCCAACAATTCAACCCCAGGTTGCCCAGTGCTGGGGATCCAGAGATGGAGACAACACAGCACTCATAATGTTCACGGCAAAGAAACTCCTAACCAGCCACGGCGTACTGCGATCTTATGTAGGAAGAGCAAACATTATGATCAAAAAACAATGAAGGGACAATTACTTTTCCCTAGAAAGGTCAGGGAGGGTTACAGGAAAGAATTTTGCATTGCAACTGGTTCTACCCTAAGTTTCCACAAAGGCATCCAAAGACCCAGAGGAGGGTGTGTAGGAGGCAGGAAAATGAGAGGTACCAATCCCCAGAGCCTTTAAGGGTGGTCTGTCTGTCTTCTTGGATGGATGAGTCCTCCCTTTGCTGCTCCGAGGATCCTTGTATATCACAGGCCCACATATTGAAGATCAAAGTGCCAGTCAGGAGACAACACAGTGTCCCAGGAAACGAGAAGTTTACCAGAAAGGGACTGAAGGTCCTCATTTTGAAAGGAGGTGGTGGGTTGTTTCCCTGTCATGCTATTTTGTTTCTGGCAAAATTTTTAATAAACAGTGGCTCAGAAGAAGGACCACATCCTCTCCGCTAGACAGATCTGTTTTTGCCACATGGTTTTCAGTGTTCCTAATGAACTGTTAACAAGCTGTCAATTAAGTGCACAAATTAGGAGAGATGACACAGAGCGGGTTCTGTAGCAGAGAGCACTCCTAGGCTGCAAACCACAGGCCCTGAGAACTCCACGGCCTTGAATTTGGACTTTCAGTGAGACCTTTGATCTATATGGGAAAAAATGTTGCAATGAGTTCCAGATTTGTGGGGTGGGGGGCATGGAGTTTAAGACATAAACTAAAAGAATTACTTTCAGCTTTCTTATTATTTTCATTTTTCTTATTCCATGTGCTAGAAATCCTCCATCAAATCCAACAGTTAATTTTCTGCTGTAACTTATAAACCTGTTTAACTTAAATGGGTGCTGACAGAAGCCTTGATTCTCTGCAACTTTTACTGTCATTTCTCTTCCAGCCAATTGGTTCCACGGGCTTTCTGCTGTTCCTCAGGTCCCTCTTTGGGCTTTGGTGGGGCGGAACTCACACAAAGGAAGAAAACTGCACAAATGAATAACAAACTTTAGATGTCATTTTATTCCTGCCGTCTGCCAGCCACTCCTTCCCAAGAGAGTCCCCAGAAAGTGCAGCTTGTTAGAGGATTCCTGCTCCTCCCTGGCCCATTTGATTGTCAGAGTTGAAATGTGCAGGGGACAGTTGAGAGCCCCATCAGCAGCACTGAGAAAAGTGAAGCAGGTTGGCACATTCCTGGTGGCAGTGGGCAGTTCTCTAGGACACAAAGGGACATGAAAGGGACATGAAAGGTTTTCTGCAGACCCCAAAGAGAAAGGAAACAAAAATCAGAAGTGCTCCCTCGGTGAGAATTGTGGGGAGGGTTCCTAGGACAGAAATGGGATAACAAAAAAGACCAGTTACTGGTTAACTTGAAGAAAGAGCTGGCTGCGTTAGGGGGAAGGGCATCAGGTTAATACAGTGAATGAGATGGCTCTTTCCATGGGTTTGAGGTCAAAGGAGCCTGTGGGAGTAATTCTGGAAAAGAGGTTGTCAGGAGGAGCTGTCCCTGAACACACAGAGAGCTGATGGGCAACAATTGTTCCCATTTCACGCCCCCAAAGTCAATAATTTCGCAGAAAGATCTGGGAATCTCTGTGGGCTGGGCTCTAAGATTTGCAGAACCAATTCCTGGCTAGCTCAGGCACTCTGTGACTCAGTTTCCCCAAGGACTGGAATAATGACAATCCCCAATAAAGGGAGACATTCAGGCACAGGTCCCTTGGTCACCCTAACAAGGAGGGGCGGTGGGGGGGGGTGGGTGGGACAGCAGGCCAGGCCCTGGAGGAGGCTGAGGTGGCTTCTTCCCTTCCTGGGGCACTGCTGCCTCCCGCTGTCCTGCCTG
>JAJEJO010000726.1:428199-443916 GCA_020662805.1 Glaucomys volans | reverse complement strand
AAGGAGTCTTTTCCTTGGGCCACCCAACGTGCCAGCACAACTGAGGACTTTCTTCAGTTCTAATCTTAGGGTCTTACCTACCCTATTCATGGGTAGGAGTCTTGAATTCAGAATCTAAAGAGCCAGGCTCCAGGCCTCACTCTGCCTCTTACTGTGTGACAATGTGCTCAACTTCTCTGAACAGAGCTTCCTCTTCTGCAAACAGGGATGCAGGAGAAAAACCTACGTGAGGTTCAAATGAGATCAAAGGAAATTTTTGTAATCTAAAAGGCCAAAGACCTCCCTCATCTCTCTTTCTCTCTTTTATCAGTGGAAACTTCTCTTCCTTTGGTGGAGCCACAAAATGTGAAACAGGAAAGACAGAGAGCTCTGGGGAAAGAAGGGTAGAGGCTCATGCCCTTGGCCACACTCTCCAGGTTCAAGGTTTCCTACCTCACAGTTGGAAAATCATTGTCCATGAACAATATTCGTTATTACACTCATTGCTAGTCAAAGTATTTTGAAAATAAAATCCTATGTTATTGCCATTAACCTGAATGGAAGATGGCCAAACAATGCCCTTCAGATGCTTGTTCTGGGGATGGTTTCCTGCCTAGCACGGAGGTACCTCCCACCTCTTTAAATAGAGACTTACCACAACAACCTGGCCTCCTTTAACCTTGGCCTTGCCATGACTCCCTTTCATTCATCCTGTCACCCTGCTCCCTCCTTGTCTGATGTTCATGTCTACTGAGCTTTTGAAGGAACCACCTTTTGTCCATTTTGTGACTCACCCCTGAACCCAGAAACTTACAAACTAGATAAATGTACAAGTTTCTTAAAATAGTCTAAGAGAAAAATGAACTCCAGGAGATTCATTAACAAGAGCTCCTCCAAATCCCCTAATGATCCCCACCACCAGTCACATTTGCAGAAGTGACCACAGATAATCTGACCAATACTCCTGAGGTCAAGAATGGAGCTTGCTGGACGGAGGAGGGGTTGGCAGGTTTGGGTCCATTAGCCCACAGGTTATGTTTTAATTCAAAGTAAGCATCCCTGCAGGATTCGCCATCACCTCTTGTTTTGAACTGTCGATTTCATTAAGCAATTCTTCTCCCAGATCTAAATGCTAACTGTGTGGTGAAGCTGAGTTCCCTGCCCCCAGCACCTAAGAGGCCCAGGGGGAGAGTCAGCAGGTGCGATTACAGCTTTTCATGCACCTCTCTGGAGAAAAGTGTGATTTTATATGTTTTCTCTCCACCATGCCTATGATTTTCCCTAGAAACACAGGCCTCCAGCTCCCACCACCATCTCCATGAACACTTCATGGGAAGGGTACTCAGATTAAGGAAGGCAACATTGTTTCTCTTTCTTTTCCCTGAGAGCCAGGAAGACTGATTTCTGCCACAACCTCCTGCTAAAAACACCTTCAGGAATAAATCCAAGGAGACAGAAGAGGGGTATGAATGTGATCAGGGAACAAAAGAAGAAGAAAGGGAATTAGAGAAATCAAGAGAGAGCTCCACATTTTTAGGGAAAGGAATAATAAATTGTTTTCTTTACAAAAGAAAAAAATAGGCCTACAAGGGGCCTTGCCTACTTTCATCCCCAGAACCACCTCGCCCAGCCACGGGCATTCATGGCTTTCTTGTGCCCTCTAGTGGGCAAAGGTGGTCAGTGTTTTTCCTTGAGTGACAGCCAGTCTCTTCTGTACTTGTCGGCCTTCTTATTACATCATGAATTTTGATAAGCCCATTAGCCAGCCAGGCAGCCAGGAGGAGGATGTCTTTCTCACTTGATGACTACACAATGAGGAGTAATATATTTTAATTTAAACACCATAAACCTATTGAGTGCTTAATTAACTTTAACCGTCTTTAGGGGAATGAAGCCAATTTGAGGGGGTCAAAAGGAGTTGTTTCAATATCAAACAGTTTTACATAGTCAATCCATTCATTCGGCCTACAGCTACTGATTAACACACAAAATTAACATGTTAGTAAAAATTCATATTCAGGCCTCTGGGGAAATTAAGATGCGCATGCACAGGGCATGATTAGCACAGCTATTGTTTTCTCCCAACAATATAATTTAATGGGTTTTTAGAATTACAGAAAGAGAGACTCGTGCTGGTTTGAATTGATTATTTACCACAAAGCTTTGAAATATAGAAACGATAGAAAACATCTCAAGCCAAAAGGGCCAGCGTACAGAGGCGGATGAGCTGTGGGTAAGTGTATTTTACTAAGGAGCTTGGCTAGGATGGACTGATAGGAAGGTTGGGCACCACAACCAGACAGGAGCTGGGGCCAACAGGATCAGGGAGAGACTTTCTGGCTGCATGGAAAAGCACAGTGAAGAGCTGCCTTTCCAGGGAGGAGGAAATGATTCCATTTAAGATTTAATCATAACATACATCCAGCCTATTTTCCAGAAGTATCTGAGGCAGATTACATTATTCAAACATGTAACAAGAATAAATTTCAGAAGATATAATTTATTTTTAGAAAGATAAGAAGTCAATAAAAAAGAGAATAGAGAGCAAAAGATTAACATAGTTACCATATTTGCAAAGCAAATTTAGTACTGAGCCTCCTGGCAGGCAAGGGAAAAAGGTTAAGGGCCCTGGGCTATTTAATTCTCATATCTGAAGTCCTTAGGGTAAAATAAGTTTGGCTAGATAGACATGTTTCCCTCCTTGTGCTAAATTTGAGAACAACTGATTGTGTGGTTACTTAGAAAAAGGTCACTGAGTAAGAGGATTGTCAATGTGTCTAATTACAGCTTAGCAAAAGGTACGGAAACGTTCTTCAGAAAGCACTTCTTATGTGAGTGCTCCATGAAAGGCTAGTATAAAGTTTTAAGTTGAACTGGCAAAGCCATCTCTGCAGGAAGTTAAGATAATGCAGCCTACGTGTTTCTGATGACATTTCGTGGACCCCTGTGGTAACAGTAGATTTAACTTGGACAGGCAGGAAGCAAGTAAGATTTTTCTTAGGTAGAAATTACACAATTTCTAGAAGCTCCTCATAGAGGACTTGATTACCTTCAATCTCTGCCCCTCCCCAAACCTTCTAACCATGGCCAAGAAAGGAATCCTCCTCAAACATTGACTTTCCTGGACCTGTTCTTGCTCAAATCCTCCAATGCCTCCCAGGCCCCCAAAGGCATCATTTGCATCCTCATCTTCAAACACCACTAGCAGATCCTCCTGCCCCCCAGGTAGATCTTCCTGACAACCCCAGACCCTTTGTTTGTTCCCATCCCATGCAGTTTGCCCTTTTCACTTCCTCAGCTCCTTCTTCCTCCCCCCAAGCCTTTCCCCACCTCTCTCCAAGGACCAATTTTCCTATTTCTGCATCTTTTTTGTTGATCCTGAGAAATGGTTTTCAAACTGCCTGCAGGATGACCTTCCTCCTTCTCAACACGATAACCCAAACACTTCCCTATTACTCCAGTCCCAGTGTTGCCATTACCTTCCATTTGAATTCTTTGGGCTATAGAATCCCTCCTTTTCCCAGACTCTCCAGCAGCATCCAGCTCAACACACTGACCATCCTGTCCTTCTGCCCTGCTGTCCAGTCTCGGCTTTCAACCTGCACATGTATGCTGGAGACCAGCTTGTCAGACTCTCTCCTGAGATGCTGGCTCTGACCCTGGCTGGCAGTTTGGCTCCTTCCAGGAACCCTCTTCTCACGTCTCCCCTAACAGGTGCAGTCTACTGTGGATAGTCAGGTCACCTTCCATCCCCCCCCATCATGCTGGGAGCCCCGTGAGAACAGGTTGAGTGATTCAGTGAGTGATTTTCTTTTTCTTACATCTGTGGCTAGTAGTGCCTGGCACTTCATAGGACTCAGATAATGCCAGTAGAACTAAATCACTTGGTATCCTCAACCACATGTGACACCCCCCAATTCCAAGTTCACAGCTCCTAGATGATCGGTTTCAGGGCTCTGCTTCCTGAAAGTCCATTATACGCTGTTCCTCAGCTGCTTGCTGTGGGACTTTGCACTTCCTGTTGGTCTCTCTTCCTGTCTGCCTTTCTTCTCCCTTACCAAAGATGCCTGAAGAACTACAGGAGGCCAGCTATGTGGGAGTAGGTAAAGAAAAAGAGACTGAGATTGCTCAAAAAACTTAAGAGATAGAGTTTGTTCTCTTAGAGATACTTTGACCCTGTCAGCTTCCAGTCACCTGGAGTCAGGGAAGACCCAAGGTCAAAAGGTGCTAACACCCAGTCCTTCAGCAAAGAGAACAAACCAGGTCACTTTAGCAGGTTGGGATCAGGGAGAGGAGACCCAGAGTGCTCTGGCTCCACATTGGAACATTAATCCCTGTCTAGGAAGACTTCTTGTTCCTGGTGGTGAGATAAGAAGGATTCCAAGGAATGTGATAATGAAGGAATGAGATGAGAAAGGAAACTGGCCACTTCCCTGGTCTCCAATCTGTAGGTGGGCATCAGAGCAGAGTGGCCTTGGTTGTAAAGTGTAAGTATGAACTCTTAAAACATCTGAAGAAATGCATCTGCAACCTACCCCAGATATCTCCGGCTTGTGGGCATGGGGTGGCCTTCTGTTTTGTGCTCCCCCCACCCCCCGCCACCGCCACTGCCAAGCAGTGAGTGAGGAACATAATTCCAAACCCTTCCCATTGAGTTTTCCAGGTTTTTTCTTTGGCATCAGTGAATAGTACACTGCAGATTTTGCAGCTGAAGGGTTGAACGCTCCAGTGCTAGAGACAGGTCTGGAACCCCAGAACAAGACAGCAGAGGGACTGGGAACTAATCCAGCATAAGGATCACTCAGGGCAGGCTGGCAGAGCAGGGGGAAACTCATGGCAGACTCTGAGGTTAGCACCAGGCTGGGTGAGGTTGGCAGAAGGTCTCCTTCAAAGGGAGATAGTTTCTTAACATCTCCATGACTCTGGCCTGCTTCCTCTCCTCCTGACTTTTGTTCTCCATTAGCCTTTTGGTATCCACTGTTTTTTCACAGGATTCAGAAAAGGAAGTGTGTCAAGCCACGTTACGTTCACAGGGAAGTTTTCCCACTGCTGACTGAGGGGAATGTGAACAAAGAGTTGCTCATAAGCACAAGCTCAGTCCTTCTGGTGCCCGTCTCTCCATTGGGCTGATTTTACTGAGCATGCGGCTTCCCCAAACCACCTGACACGGGGGCCAATCCTGTCCTGTCATTGGGGGTTCACACTCTAACCCCTCCTTCCTTCCCTCACCCTCTTTACTGTTTGATTTTTACCAAAGAAAGAATGCATGATGACTCCACTGCCATTGGGTGGAACAGGAGGTTTGGGGCAAAAGCAGCTACAAAGCTGCCCAAGTGTTTGCTCTTCGTCTGAGATGCAAAGGAAAGATGGCTGCCCTGGGGATCTGAACCAACCGCCCAGAAACGCCCCTCAACACTGCTGGGAAGAAACTTTCTGGGGACACTTTGGTATATTAGCCAAAAGTCTTAAAAATATGAGCTTTCTTAGGACTTTCAACTAACTTGGAAATTTATGCCAAGTAAATAATCATAGATGTGTTCAGACATTTAGCTATAGAGACATTCATCACAGTATTATTTCATGAAAAGCTGGAACATGCTCAACGACAGATTGATTAGTTAATGAAATTATGGCACCTGTTCAATAGAATATCAGCCATCTAAAGCAGATGAATATTTACGGACAGAGAAAAGATGTTTCTCCTGTGTTATTAGATCAAATGATCATAGAATATCACAGTATCTCTAGAACAATTTCATCTTCTTCAAAAATGTATGCGCACATGTGAATGTCAAAAGAAATTTTTGGAAGGATAGTTAGTAAAATATTCAGTAGTTATCACTATGCAATGGAATCATGGCCTTCTTAACTGTAATCTTTCTGCTAATATGCAATTTGAAAATTCCTGACAATAGTATTGTATGGCTTTTATTAAAGGAAAGAGGCAATGGGAGTTACTTTCCATTATTTTTTAATACCTGATCACGAAGCTGCCTACTCTATTAACAAATACAATCCCCAGATTTTAGGGAGCTATTATCTTACTTGATTTCTTCTCTGAGCTAAGATGCTCACATCTTTGCCCTGCCCTCACCCTATATCCCAGGTACACTCAGCAGTTCTGGTAACTAACCCCCCTCCATGCTTCTGAATGTCTGGGTGCCCCTGCAGAGCAAGATTTTCCCCAGGAAACCCTACTTGAAACCATGCACAAGTAAGTGCACTCTGGAGACATTTCCCAAAGGATCCCCGGTGGAACTGCTCTGCTTAGAGTCAGGGCAGTAAAACAAACAGCTGGGATATTGGAAGAGCCAGGGGGTTCATCAAGCAAGAGAGTCAAGGTAATGCTTCAATCACAAGTAACAGGTTCAAATGAAGATAAGTCAGACAATGAAGCCAAGAATGAACCTGAAAGAATTGGGATTCAAGATAGGAAATGCTGGGTGCCCATCTAGCTTCCTTTTAAGCAAGCCTTGTCATTTTCCTCCAGGGAAGAGGCCATCTTTGAGATGCATAAGGAGGCCAAAGCAGACATGGGAAGACAAGGTCACTTCACTGCAGAGACCATCGACCTTCTGAGGACAGTACACGTAAAATTACAGACAAGTGTATAAATAAAAATGCCTCAAAGAAGTCAGTGTGGGCAAGACTCCAGTTGTGTGCAGTATCTACTCTTGCTTTCTTGGTAACAGAACCCAAAATTATCCCAGGTAACAACAAACTCAACTAGAAGACTGTTTTCCAGCCTCCCTTGCAGATAGTGTGACCAAGACACTAAGTGCCATCCAATGAGTTCTATGCAAAAGTGTCATGTGGGCTTCCAGAAAACTCTTCTAGGGAACTATCTCCACTGGAGCTTTTGTCTGTCTGTCTGTCCCGACCTCCTTCTTCCTGCTGCCATGGTGGTTATAACCCTAGCACCTTTTCAGAGTTATATGTGACTTCATCTGGGTCCCTCTCATCAAAGTCACATCTGCCTATCTCCAGACTTTTTTAAGAAAACCATTCTTGTTTAAATCCCTGTTATTTTGGATTTTCTGCTCCTATGTGACCGCTCCAACTCCTGAATGCGATGGTGGGTCATCAATTACTTGAGAAGTAAAAATACAGGAGGAAAAGGATGTGAAATTCTCAATCGGTGTGGCAGAGAAAGCCAGCAAGTACTTCAGAGATTCCTTCTGGGCTTTTATGTGCTATTATTTAAAATCATAAATGCTGACAAATGTGACTGAAGGAGGAAATGCCATTATTTCAAGCATTAGCAGCACAGAGCTAAAGCAAGTTACTTCACTTAGAAGATGTTTTAACACAGGTACTGTAATTGTCACTTAATGGGTCAGGGAACCAAGAGAGACCTGCTTTTGTGTGTTAGGGCCTCCTCTCTGCAGATCACAAATATTTCCTTTTATGTTTAGGAAATGTAATTATGTCTAATGCAAATTACAAGCCTGAGTACCACCCCAAAGCGTATTGCTTTTGTGACAGTTCTGTCCTTTCATTATTTTACAAGTGCTTCAGACCCCCAGAGGCAAAGCTTAACTCCGAAGACCCTTGGGAGAACGTTCAATCATGCCCATCTCCGAACGGCTCAGCTACTGGTAACTTAACGTTGGACACGCCTTCAAAGTCGGATTTTTAACCATGACCTGCCCCAAACAGAAGCTTCCAGCTGCTTCCCTCTTGATTCTGTCCTACTTATCTTCTATGATGCAGGTCCAGTGTTTCCTCCTGCTCTCAAAGTGTAATTAGGCCTATTTCTGGCTTTTTCATATTACCTAGAAGTGACTTCTTTCATAAGAATAGCTGCTGCCTATTGAGTCCTTATTAGGCACGAGGTGCTGTGTTAATCAGTGCCTTTGTGTTGACTGTTGCACATCACCCTCATAACAGTCCTGCAAGACAGACCGATACACAGACTTCATTTCACTGATGAGGATACTGGGGCTTGGGAAGCTAGCACCTTGCAGTTAGTGAAAGAGGAAGTAATTGTGCACAGCTAGGTCATCTGAGCCTCAAGGCCGAGTCACACTGTTTTATGAACTAGTTCAGCCTCTCATATTGTGTTCTTCCCACCCTCTTCTGTGCTCAGCATCCATAGGTGCATAATAAATGTCAGCTGAATAACCAGCTGGCCCAAATTCAGTTCATTCCTATTCAACTACACCAGCTTCGATTAAAAAAGTCCCTAGATGAAAGTGAGAATTTGTCTCCTACCCAGAAGAAGCATCTCCAGAGAGGTAGTTGAACTGGAATCTGTCTCCCCAGAGTGTAACCCACCCCTGAGGAAGGAAGTCCATTTCAAAATGCATTCAAGAGATGCGTGGTGGAATGAGAGTCACATTTCTTCCTTATGATTCTTCACAGAAAAGTAATAGAACCAACAGTGGCTTGAGATTGCATGGTCAATGGCAATCTGGAGGCAGCCCAACCCTGCCTGGGCTTTGGATTTAGAGGACAGTGGTCCAAACAGGACAAGACTTGGAGGGTGTCCTTGAAGAGGTTCTGGATACTCAGTGAAGAGTCAGCTGGGGCTGGGGCCCCACCAGTGAGGGATTTCTTCAGTCTTTCAATGTAGTGTATCTACCCTGGGAAGAATGGGCAGAGCTGGACAGAAGTGAATGATCAGGAGAAGCCAGGTTGTCACCACCCCTCCCTCGATCCCTTGGAGAGAACTCTCCATGGGGCCTTCTGTACACACTTTCTCTCCCTCACTCCACATCAGTGAGCCCCTCTGTGCTTGCAGCTGTGATGCCCACTAGTGGGGAGATGGCCCTCCCAGCAGGAGGAACAGGCACAGGAAGTGGCCGCCATGACAGACGGCCATGCCAAGCGGAGCGTGGTTTCCAGCAGCAGCACCTGGCCTCCTGGCAACTCCTCAGGCAGGCTTGGAGTTGTGCCTGTGCTTTTTTGTTCCTGATTTCTGACTTCGCTCTCACCCCACCCTCCACTTTTTTTTTTTTTTTTTCTAAATAGCATCCTCTTAAAAGCCTTCCCATGTGGCCTTGTGAGGCGCTGGATGGGGCCAGTCCTGAACAGCTGCCCTCTTTTTTGCTACAAAAGTTATCCCTGACTTCTCAGTCAACCACTGACTTTCATGAAACTGCAAGTGTGATTCATGTAGTGGGGATGAGATCCCCTTTCTACTAAGGCTTCTTCTGATTAAGTTTGTGTGTTGTGGGCAGCTATCTGGCTCGGCAATGGACAGACAGCAAGATTGTCATTAGTGGAGTGAGTGACCACCATGAGACCCTAAAGGCAGGCTATGAACACAGGAGACCAAGGAGATGCGTATTGAGCCAGAGACCCACTGCCTCCTTGATGAGGAGGCCAACTTATAGCCTCTTCTGTATGCCCAGCACCAGCCTTCCACAGCGTGTCAGGGCTGTCATAACAGCCTCCTCTTTCTCCTCCCTCTCATCTCCCTTCCCTGCCACAGCCCGAACACACAGTGTGATCATATCCCTCCCACTGCCTGACTCCTCAGCACTCCAATATGCCCCCAGTTCACATTCCGTCCTCATCTTGACAATTGCTTCCTCACTCAGACCTTTCTTCCTATCCCTTTGAGAACCATGCCCATAGACACTATTGTGTTTGTGTTGCTGCCCCCGTATGAAGTCTATTCCCCATAATCTTGTTTGGTTTGCTCTCCAAATTCCAGTTTGTTATCATTACTTCTGGGAGGGAGACCAGCAAGTTATACCCTCGGCCTGCTCCAGGCTGAGTCAATCACTCCCTCCCTTGAGTTCTGGAACCCTTGCTCCTTTTGGGCCTCCTTGATCTGGCCCACTCCACTGCTCCTCATCACTATAAAACCATCTTGACATATACTACTCAATCACTTCACTTCCTCCAATCCTGTAGCCAATAGACAAACGTAGCCAATTCACCCACTGCATTTCCACAACAGTTTATGTCCTAAGTGAGCCATTCTTTTTTCTGCCTGTGATTGCATTTGGGAGGTCTGCGAGCTGGCAAGCTCTCAGGGGCAGGAATTCTGCCTCATCCACCTTTGTAATTCTCCACATTGCCTTGAGCACAATAGATGTTCAGAGTATTTCCATTAACTGAAAATGAAACAAATGAATCAAAGAAGTTATGAATTCTATTTCAGTCGGCATATGGGTTTGAAAGCCACCATGGTCAAATCATGGTACGAAGCAGCTCTGGATAAGAAAATGCCTCTTAAGGAATTCACAGTATATGTGAGATAATATGCATGGATTTCCAAACACTAAACGCTCACAAAGTAATGAAAAAACAACGCTCTTCAAGCTTGCACATCGAATAAAGCAGAGATCGCGCACAACTTATGCAGCACTTAGAGCTTTTTTCGTGCCGTGACTCTGAATCACATCCGGAATTTAAAACACTTTTTCCTTTGCTTGGTGAAATAGAGACTCTGAAAAGTCTTAAGATTACCGCATGTGACTGTTAGATTGTATCCTCTGGGTAGTCAGTGAAGGAGACTCCTGAGAGAGCATAGCCTAATGGTTATGAGCCAGACCACCTGGGTTCAAATCCGGCTCTTGCCTCTTCCTAGTTCTGTGGCCTTGGGCAATTACTTAACCTCCATTATAGTTTGGATCTTGAATGTCTCCTAAAGGCTCACATGTTGAAGACTTGGATCCCAATGCAGCAATGTTCAAAGATGGGGTTCTCTCCCTCTCTCTCTCTCTCTCTGATTCCCAGCCACCATGAGGTGAGCTGCTTTGCTCTGCCATGTCCTTCCACTATGATACTCTGCCTCACCACAGGACCAGAAACAATGGAGCCAGTCAACCATGGACTCAAACCTCTGAAACTGTGATCAACAACAACAAATTTTTTTTCCTTTAAGTCAGCTTTCTCAAGTATTTTATTACAGCAGTGGAAAGGTGACTAACAATCTCTGTGCCTTTTTTTTTTGCCTATAAATGGAGAAAATAATAAATGTCTGTCTTGTTGGATCTTTAGAAGAATTAATTGAATTTACATATATGTAAATAATATATATGGTGTTTAAAACATAAACTCTATCATTATTATTTTTTTTCTATACTAACCCTTCATTGGGGAAGATAGACTGCATAGTCAACAAGCACTTGTATAATACCTAGTACAGTCATGCACTGCATAATGACTCTCTTGTCAATAAGGACTGCATGTATGATGGTGGTCCCATAAGGTACGTCTCGTACTGACAGAGTAGCCATCTTGGTTTGTGTCAGTACACTCTGTGATTGTCACACAATGACAAAGTTGAGATGTGACTGCATTATTTTTCTTTCCTTCTAGTTGTTTTTAGGATCTCCTTTTAATGGGCAGTATTTTTATTTTTAAAGAGGGTCTACCATCCATTAAGATATATCTATGAATCACAGATGCAAAAGGAACACAACCCAGTAGTTAAAAGCTTGGGCTCTAGAGTCAAGCTGCCTGTTTTCTTTGTATTGTCCCCACTGTGTGACTTAACTCGTCCATATCTCAGTTTCCTCATTTGCAAAGAGGAAGCAGTAACAGTTTCTGCTTCACACCACCATTGTTGGGATTAATGAGTTGATACCTGTGAAATGCTGAAAACCGCAATTGGGATATTGTCAGTGCTCAGTATGTATTACTATTCTTATGAAATGAACAGGTGCTGAGCACCTACTATGTGTCAGGTTGCATGCTAAGAGCTGGGGAGAGCAGCAAGAGGCAAAGTCCCTGCCCTCTGGAGACCCAGGTACTATTATCATTATCATCGTCCTCTAAATTGAGGATTAGAGTGGTAAATCTGCCTAAAACTACTTGCTAGTAAATGACCATCTGGGGTTTGAGCCCACACAGGGCTTAACCAGAGGGCTATCTGTCTCCAACAAAACCTCTCAGGGATTAGCTTTCAGTCCTTCAAATCTGGAAGACACTGCTCAGTGTTTACAGAATTTGGATCTGGTCTCCTTAGGTTGTCATTCCAGACATGTCAATCATGGTACCAGTCATCATCACTCTCCTTAGTGGAGCAAGCAGCACCAGGCTGAGCCAAGCAAGACAGAGCCATGAGTTGGACCACAGCTGGATACCTGACCCAAAAACAGTCCAACTCTATGTTGATCATGACCTGAAGTAGCCAGCACAAAAACTCTATCCAAGGAGGAAAATGGTAACTAGTTAAGCCAACCAAACAAACAAAATTTCTCTCCAGAATGTTAACAGAAAACTTCAGAGAGAAGCAAACCAATGGAAATCAAGAGCAGGAATAAGAAAACATCCAAAGAGATGCAGAGAACATGAATGATATCTACGTTATTAGAGGACAGAGGTGAAGATGTCAAACTGTAGGTAGTGAAGAAGAGACCTTGGATCCAGGATGATGGTGAATCCTAAGGGATCCCTGTCCAACCATTCATCCTGATAAGAAGCCCCTAATGCTGAGAGAGCTCCTTAGAGCCTCTGCTCCCTCCAGCCGTGTTGTCATTAAGACTCTCCCAATCCCCTTTTCCTGTCCTGCTTTGTCTTCTTCTGTTCCATGTATAACACTCTTGGGCCCCAAACAGGCCATAAGCATTCCCAATCACACTCTTCTCTTCTCCACCCCCAAATCCTCCAAAGCTCCTCAACTTATACCTGCCTGGTGGAGAGGTCTCACAAAACAACTCCAATCACATTGTGGGCCAGTGGCACATGCCCAGTAAACACTGGCTGGCTGGCTGGCCCTCTGACAATGTGAAGTACCAATGAACTAGAGCTGTAGTTTCTAACCTCCAGCCCCAGGGGACAAGAGGCAATGCCTGGAGACACTTTTGGTTGTCACAGGTAGAAGGGATGTGCTACAAGTATCTACTGTGCTACAAGTATCTATCTATTAGAGGCCAAGGATGTGCTAAATGTCTTACAAAGCAGAGGACTACCACAATAAAGCATCATGAAGCCCAAAAGGTCAATGGCACTGACATTAAGAGACTCTGGGCCAGAGCCATAAGAAAGTTTGAAAAAAATAAGATTTGGGGAAGACAATTACAACAACAATAATACCGTATTAGAAACAGAATGGCTAGACTGCATTTCTTGAGCCCTGCTCATGATTTTAGACATATCACAGTGGAATTCTGAGCTTCTAGGTCCCGTAATAGTGCTAATGTAGGCACAAGGCAATCAACATTTGGCAGCAGACTCCAGCCTACCATTCACCTGTCATGAGCAATCACGTGACCCTGCATTTTACAGGGTGGAGTCTGATGTCCCTCCTGATAGCAGTATGCCAGAGTTTGTAGTTTCACAGTGGTGTCAGAGCAGGTGAGCAGGCTGATACCGTTCTGGCCTGTCTGACAATCTTTTATCCAATCCGTGCAGCTTTGCTCTGTCCTATTCAGCTTCTCTTTCACCTGAGCATTGCTTCTCCCTTTGTGTTGGTTAAGGGCATAGGCTCAGGTCATGGGCAGAGCCGGAAGGCACTCAGTTATGACAGGGTCTTCCCTCCAACATTGTTCCTTAAGGGTGTCAAAGGAGAAGTGCTCAGGAAATATCTGTGACATGGAGAAATTCACTTGCTCCTGTTTCTCCTCCTTAAACTCTGTTTATAAACTTCATTTATAAGGTGGGGCAACGCACATAGGACATCAGGTGGTCGTGAGGGTTAAATGAAATGAGACCATGTACACCAAGCCCCCAGCCATCCACGGCTGCTCTCCCTCTGCTTTTACAACTAGAAAAATCTGCCAGCTCTTTCAAAATACTGAAAGGCATCGCAAATTTCCTCCCCAAGTCCTCTCTTCTTCAGAGAAGCACTGTCAAGGCAGAGGAAGATCTAAGCCCTGGGAATGAGGTGGGTTCATTTTTCTGAAACGAATTAAAAATCAAAAGTTCTTGGAAATCAAACAGATTTCCAAGCCAAATTTATGCTCACAAGTGGGCTTCGTCTCTTAAATTTTAATTTGATTATGCACAGCTCATACTAGCAACAGGAATGGATGAGGGCCAGCTCCTGTCTTTTTATATTTTCTCAGCATCACCTACCTATTTGCAGGTGCCTGGGAAGTACTAAATGAACAAAGGAAGGAAGCGCAGCCTTGGGTTGTAGGCCACTGGGTTTCCTAATGATGAAGACTAGTTATACAAGCAGGAAAGCTCATCTACTTGTACTCTGGTTCACAATTGCACATAAAGCTGTCAGGATGAAAGAGTTTAATTGTAGTGTCTGCTCTTCAGATAACACCTTGCAGATCCCATGGCTTCCATGAGAATTTCCATAAGGCAGCATCCAACAGTACACACCAAACATGGGAGGATAGCATGGGGGAGCAGGAGAGGTAAAGGGGGCCGACTGCAGACCAAACTGGGTTCAGTTCCTGCCTCCACCACTTACTTCCCAGTTGCCACAACTTCAAGTCTCAATTTGCTCATCTACAGAATGGCAGTGGTGTACTTGCTATTAAGGCTTGGATTGTGTCCCCCCAAATTCATATGTTCACCAGTACTTCAGAATGTCATAACCTTTTTGAAGATAGGATCCTTACAAAGGTAATCAAATTTAAATGAGGTTATGAGGTGGGTCCTACTCTAAAATCATCAATCTCTTTGTGAAAAGGGGAAATTTGGAGACAGTCATGCACACAGGGAGAAGGCCAGGCAAAGATGAAGGCTGAGATCAGAGTGAACACTGAGGATTGCTAGCAACCCCCTGAAAAGCTAAGGGAAAGACAAGGAACAGACTCTCCCTCCCAGCCCTCAGACACCCTCCCGACACCACAACCCTCCTGACACCTTGATCTCAGACTTCTAGCCTCCAGAACTGAGAAAAGAAACCTCTGTTGCTTTTAAGTCAATCTGTTTGTGGTATTTTGTTATAGCAGCACCAACAAACTAATACATCTGCCCTGATGGGTTACCATGAAGAATAAAGACAAAGTTTATAAGACATAAAATATACATTGCACAGTTCACACTAGGTATACAAAGTTTGTAGCTGTTATTATTGCTTAGCAGAACATTACTTGAACATAACATAGCTATCAAACAAACATGTATGCTTAACTCAGGAAACACCATACTGTCATACTGCCCGATTATAAGGCAGCCCTCCAAGTGCCAATCTCCCATTCTTTTAATGAGAAAATAAGGGGGTAAAATGTTAGGGATCCAACCAAATAGACAAATGACTACTTCAATTAACCACTAACCAAATAGACAAATGTCTACTTCAATTAACCAAGTTACATATACACATGTTATTTGATGTACAAAATCACACAATGATTTGGAAATAATGCTTTCCTTTTTCATATTTCATAAAGTTAATTTTATTCTTTGTTTTTGTCACTACTCGAGTTTTTTTTGAGTCAGTTTTCCTGAAACCTCACCTTCCTTTCCATCAACTTGAGATGTAGCACTTGTGAATCTGTGTATAAACTTAACACAAAATTTTATCCCAAGCCATAAGTATTATTTTCACATACTATTAGAGCATATCTCTTTCATTCATTATAATTTATGCATCTACTCCTCATCTTCACTCTATAATCACTAACTACTGCTCTGTAAAATGATTTATAAAAGACACATTTATAACAAAATCTAACACTTGCCTTAGTGAATTCATGCTCCAAGAAATACTGTAATTCTTAAATCAGTACTGGGCACCTCTGTATGCGTTAGAAACTAAGTCGATTTAGGTTCTTTTAGGCTAATGTGGCTTTTCCAAACAAAGGAGCTGAAAGTGATTCCCTAAGAGGGGACTTACTTAAATATAAGGCAGTTTCTTTTTTTTTTTTTTTTTTA
>JAJEJO010000726.1:284827-428099 GCA_020662805.1 Glaucomys volans | reverse complement strand
TTTTGCAAGAAAAACACATCAGAGATCACAAGCAGCTAATGCACCATTGGTCTTATCAATACAGATGCTTTCCCCTGCAGTCCATTGATTCTCATCCTTCAAGGACAAGTTCAAACGTCCCTTCCTTCATGAAGCCTCCCACCTCACACAGGTGGTTAGAATAGTCCTCATCTCTTAGCTCGCCAGGCACACCAACGTGTGCCTCATGGTTTCCCTCTTGTGTTCCTTATTCACACACAGCACTCTGTTTTGCATGCAAACTATTTCTTTAATGAACAACAAAAACCAACTTGATACTCTTCCTCTGATTGGAAAATTGTACATATTAATTATAAAAAACAAATTTGATAGAAATGTTTTCAGAGGGCTGGGGATATAGCTCAGTTGATAGAGTGCCTGGCTCACAAGCACAAAGCCCTGGGTTCAAACCCCAGAACTGTAAAAAAAAAAAAAAAAAGAAAGAAAGAAAAAAGAAAGAAATGTTTTCAGAATCACTACATTTTCTAAAACTCTCCCACTATTAAATTTTTGGTGTGAAACTTCCAGAATTTTTCCCATGCACACAAGCATGCTAAAATGTCTACATACACATATGTAGTATACTCAAATTTTTAAACAGATAAGAATCACATTATAACATGTTGTTTTACCACATGCTCTTTTCACTTAATAAATCATGCAACCTTACTTTGTAAAGTTTACTGCTTTAGTGGCTGTATAGTATTGGGACATTAAAATCTACTTAATCTTTCTCCTACTGTTGAACCTTTAAGTCATCCCATATTTTTTATGATCACAAGCATTGAAAAGCCTTGAAATTACAGCTTAGGGAAATAATCATTTCCTTAGGATAAATTCTGAAAAGTATCATGCTAGTTCAAAAGGGTATACTTAATGTCAGTTTTAGTTACTCCCAGTAAAGGTGCTAAAGAGTGTATATTTCCCTGGGTCCTCACCAGCATCCATACAGTTGATCTCCTTTATCTTCATCAAAATGCAAGGACCAAACAAAGTAACATTCTATTGATTTAATCTCTATTTTTATTACTACTAAGTTTGGGCATCTTTCTGGTAAATCCAGTGATGTAGCTGTTTATGGTGTAATGCAGTAAAATACAATTATTTATATTATATTGAATATATTTGAATAACATAGAATATAATTATGATATTTTATAATTGTTCATTGGATCTGACTCTAATAATTATTTATCAAATTCCTAATAAATATTTTCAGAATAATAATAGCCCAAACTGGTGATGTGTAGTCTGTGTTCTGAGCACACCTTGATGTGGCCCCACCTGCTCTCAGCCATCTGGGTACACTCAGTCCACCTCCGCTCATCTTCTGTACAGCCAACCCTCTTCCTCAAACTACCCAGAAACTGAGATTGTGTGAAATCCCTTTCTTTACAAGGCAGAGGAATTTTTGCCAGCACCAATCTTACAAAACTGCTTAATTTTTCAAGCACCAATGTAATAAGTGATGTAATTTCCAACCCCCCTTGCCATTTAAAGCTACAAGTACAGCTGCCATTTTGAAAACTTCAGAGCACATTTTCAATACTGCTTGAATATATGTTTTCCTGGATTGCAATCCTAATTAGTCCCAAATACATGAAATTTTCTTTTTTCCTCAACTAGGTTGCTGTAACTGTTGGCAGATACGCCTCACAACCATGCTGGGAGGTAGGAATTAACATATGAAACTTTCTGGATGTTTCATGAGATGAAAGTCAAGTCTTCCCATTAAAGTCCAGGAAAAAATCCTGGGGTTCTCTGAGTAGGGTGAAGAGCAGAGAGTATGGGGTAAAGTTCTGAGCTTCTGACCTCATGTCAACCAGTGCTCCATTTTAATCTGTTTTATGAAGTGCAGTTCCAGGTGAGAGTTCATTGGAATAAAAAGGTTTCCATGCTTTAAAAAAATAAATAAATAAACAGGGTGGGGTTGTAGCTCAGTGGTAGAGCTCTTGCCTACCATGTGTGAAGCACTGGGTGCAATTCTCAGCACCACATATAAATATATAAAATAAAAGTTCATTGACAACTAAAAAATATTTTTTTAAAAATGTGAACACATTAGTAAAATACCATATCTGGTTCCTACCTCCTTCCAACCATCCCACAATTCACTAAATAAGCATGTATTAATCACTTACTATGTACAAGGTTTCCTGTGCTATTGGTGGCATCATGAAGCAAATATTAAGACATAGCTCACATAGTGTCACACTTCCTATGTTCCTGTAAGACAGAAGTACAGCACTGACCTGCAATGGTACAAGGACAGCTTGGTAAATTCCATTGTAGAAGCAGACAAGTGTAACCAATTGCCTGAAATAGGGGAAGGTTTTGCTGATGATGCATACTAGAGAGTACTGGAACTTATTTTTAACCACAAGAAAAGGGAGAAAATGAATAAATGTCATCTGCAAAGGCAGAACAATTATAAAAGTTGGCATGCAAGGAGGATGCAAAAGCCCTCTAAGTCCCAAGCCCAGTGAGAGATGCTGCAGTAGGAAGAGGAATTCAGGAAAGAGGAACCCCCACCCCTCACACACACACACCCCAGCTGGAGCTAAAGTCCCATCAGCCCTTTGCTCACTGTGACATTCCTGCGAGGCCAGCTAGAGGGAAAAGTGAAGGAGATGAAGGAATCCAGCACAAGGTTTGTACCTCCAGCCTTGCCAAGACTGAAATGCCTCCTTATAAGCCAGTGTGAACCCCCCTGCTCTGCAGGAGGGTCCAGGCACCCAAAGGAGATGGGGTGACATTGTACAGGTAAAATGAAAACCATGCATTTCTTTTGTCCCAGAAAATTCTATTCCTGAAGAAGAGACAGCTGATTCCAGAAAACCTTACAATAACATAAATGTTCAACAATAGGGTCCTTGGTGAAAATATACTAAGGTACCTTCCTATAATCACATACACACACGACAGAGCAATTAAAATTATTGTTGCAGAAAAAAATATTTGCTACTACTGAAGGATGTTAGTCATGAGGGATCATGGGTTATTGTTAAGTAAAATTATGAGGTAATGTTATAGCATCATTCAATTCTTGCAAAGAAAAAAAAAATGATGTATGGAGGAAAATACCCAAGTGTCCACAGAGGTTACGTGATAACTGATGACTGTGGAATTACTGGTGGTTTTGGCTTATCTATATTTTCTAAATTTTCAACAGTAAATATTTATTACTTTCGACATTCAAAAAAAAAAAAAAGAACCAAGTCAATGTAAATGTTCTTCCCACCCAGTATCAAAGACAGGGAACAGGGACTTGGTTGTCTGTGCTCCCTGACACTTGCTTCTGTGACTCAGTTCATTCCTGGGCACAGAATTAAGACTAGGCATCAGAAGTAAAGACTGAATCCTGACACAGCTTCTGCCCATGGAATATACGCCTCTCAAGCTCTTCATTTTATCACCATAGTTACATTTAATGGGGAGAAAACATATTTGCATTCAGTTCGTACCTAGTGTTGTAGGCTATTATTTAATATTTAGAGCTACAATTCGTTACATACTGTCTGCACGTAGGACTCTACACTGAGTACCTTCCATTATCTCATGTAGGCCTTCAACACCTGTGAAGGCTAGGTACCATTATTTTCATCTTACAGACAAGAAAACAGGCTCAGAGATAGAAGACACTTGCCTAATCCCTCATGACTTGGAAATGAAACAGCCAGGTTTCAAGCTCTAGTCTGTCTCTCCACAAAGTCTTCAGTCTTTATGTCTACATAATTCAGTCCTTCTAAGGGATAGGTTTGTTAATATTCACAGAGAATTCATATGTGTTGAAAGAGGTCTTCCAAATGGACTGGGTCTAGCATGAAAATCTCCATCTAGGAAGTTGCTAGAGATGAGTTAATAGGTTACAACTGTGAAAATCAAACAAACTATGTTTTTTAAAAAAGGTAAAGATAACTATTTCACAGTAGATACATATATCAAAATATCCTGTGGTACACTGTAAAAATATATAATTTTTACTTGTCAATTAAACCATGATAAAGTGGGGTAATTAAATTAAATTGAAAAACAAAGATAATAAATATAGCACTCAGAACTCATCACTTCCTAAATAATTCACATCATTTACTATGCCATTATGATCCTGTGGAGGAAATACCGTCTCATGATGCTACACATCTCTTCCCACCTCTGCATTCCATGACCTCTTGTTGGTAGCCTGAAACTGGCCATGTTAGGAGTATTTACACCATGGAAATTGGCAAACACTACAAATCAGGGCTCGATGTATGTTTTATTGATTGTCTAGACTTAAAGTGATAGGAAAATGTTAACCTAGATTAAACCTAAACTTTGCCACCTTTGTAGCTATTAGTGAATTAGCATAAAAAATTAAGGAAATGCCCTTCGGGTATTAGAAGACTACTACCTACCCCACTAAAGAAGCATTTCACATCATGGGCAAATAAGTAAAGTTCTGGTATGTCCTTGCTGTATCATTCATATTAGAATATATTCATTCATTGGTGATGTGAGCAACTTCTTTTTTGAATCAGAGTGTAATCAAGCATTTATTTGTAGTCAGATTTTGGCAGATAATGGTTAAATTGCAAGCATAATGCTGGGAAACCTGGCTATCTATATGTGGAAAAATCAAACTAGATCCTTATATTTCACCATGCACAAAAATTCGTCTCAAAATGGATAAAAGACCTGGTAATTAGAACAGAAACTATGCAACTCCTAGAAGAAAACATAGGGTCAACATATAGGCACAGGCAATGACTTTCTCAACTAGACCCCTAAAGCTCAGGAAATCTGTCAGGAGTTAATAAATGGGATGGTGTCAAATCAAAAAGCTTCTGCACAGCAAAGAAAACAATTAGGAATGTGAAGATTCTCCCTACAGAATGGGAAAAAACTCTCTGCTAACTACTCTTCTTACAGAGGAGTAATATCTAGAATATATAAAGAACTCAAAAATTTTTACACTAAAAAAGTCAAATAACCCAATTAATGGGCAAATGAATTAAAGAGACACTTCTCAAGAAACATATGAAGAAAAAATAGGCAAGGGATATTGCCCATATATTGGATGTTGGCCAAAAAATAGATGAAAATGTTCAACATCATTAGTAATTAGGGAAATGCAAAATCAAAACTATGCTGAGATTTCATCTCATACCAGTCAGAATGGCAGTCATCAAGAAAACAAATAATAATAAACACTGGAGAAGATGTGGAGAAAAAGGAACACTTTTACAGTGTTGGTGGGTTGCAAATTGGTCAACCACTATCGAATTAAGTTTAGAGGTTCCTAAAAAATAAGGCATGGAACCACCATGTGACCTAGCTATATCACTGCTCGGTATTTATCCTAAAGAACTAAAGTCACCACACTACAGTGATACATGCACACCCATGTTTATAGCATCACAATTCACAATAGCCACAGCTAAGTGTCCATTAATGGATGACTGGAAAAAGAAAATGTGGCATATATACACAATGGAATTTTATTCAGCCATAAAGAAAAAATAAGTTATGTCATTTACAGAAAAATGGATGGACTAGAGACCATGATGTTAAGTGAAAAAAGTCAAACTCAGAAAGTCAAGGGACATATGTTTTCTCTCCTAGGCAGAAGCTAGAGAGGAAAAAAGGTACAGAAAGGTAGGGGTGGATCTCATGGAAATCAAAGGGAGGTCAGTAGAGGAAAAGGAACAAGGAGTGGGAGGTAGGGAGGGAGTGGGAAAGTGCTAGGGAGTGATATTGGCTAAATTATATTGTTTACATGTACAAATATGTAACAACAAATCCCACCATTCTGTACAACTATAATGCACCAATAGCTAATGTGGAAGAAAAAAATAAAACACAAAAAAATCACAACCATAGGTTGGTTACAGTTTCACAAATTAGGTAAAAATCACTTAAAGCATTCTATGATGACCAGTTGACTATATAAGATTTATATTAAAATGTGTTGTCTATTTTTATATTATTTGTAAGTTGTGAGCTACATATCTTTTACATAAGTAAAATTTATAATAAAATTTGTTTCCCTATAGAGTTCATTGCTAAACATTTAGAGGCCACTGCTGGAGAAAACCTTGGACAATCTACTAACTCTTTTATAGACAAATTCTCACAACCATATGGACAAGGTCGTCAGTGATCCCAAAGAATCCCAAGGGGAGTGACATTTTGGACCTGGTCCCTCTTCAAAAACACATCTTAATTCCCAACTTCTTAAAGTCATTTGAGCTCTGGGCCAGTCTGTCCGTTAGAAATCTAAGTATAGGTCACCCAATAGAATGAGAAACCCTCCCCTAGAATGTGCTAGAAACAAAATGAGCTTTCTGGAACAAAGGCATTCCTGAACACCTTGAAAAATATTAATCCCTGCCTTTCCTAGTGATGTGTATTCACTAATACTCCATCGATATACTTATCAGGCAACATTGTAGGTTACTGATTTACATGCCACTCTCCACTGTGGACCATGAGCACCATGAGGGCTATCTCTAATTCATCCCTGGCCCAGCCAGAGTTCAGTCACTGTCCCTGAGCTCATGAATGGATACCTAAAGAGAGGGAGGTTGAGAGGGAGGGAGGAAAGATTTCCTTTACAAGTGTGGCCCTGGCAGAATTAAACCTGTTCCAGTCTCATTTAGGTATTTTTTGTATGGTTCAAGAGAAATGCTTTGTGAAGAAACATTGCAATAGGAAGTCGAGTCAAGACTTTGAGAAATATACTACAAATACTTGATAGTCCTATTATATGAGGCACTTGACCATCATAATTAAAGAACAGTATTCATGAACTTTGTATCTACAAATGAGCTTCCTTTGCAAACAGAACCCACAAATCCCCAAATATATAGGCCAAAGATACTTTACAAATATAATCTAGAAACCTAACTGTCCTCAGGTTCTGTACACAGAGGAAAGAGCAGCCTCTCCTTGGCTACATGGCTGTGGGGTGGGAGAAGGTCCCACAGGGATGGTCTCATCCAGGAGGTGTCACATCTACTTTGCTTCAGGGTATTTGGGAGTCTGTACCCAGGGTACTTTGGGGATGGGAGACTGAGACACAGAGGGAGGACTGTTACTCTTTTTGAACACAATTGATTCTGAGAGCAGTAGCAGCCAACATACATCCTGCAAAACCATCTACAGTGTAGACAGTTTTCTAAATGTCAAAGGATGCACTTAAGATAATTAAGTCATCGTTAATTCAATCACTGAAATAAACATCAAAATAGGACTAGAGTTCTCCTTTGGGTCCAGGTGGAAATTGGTACCGGCCCAACCTTGCCGATTTCCACGTTTTCCATCGCTTCCAATTTCTTCTTTCAGTGACAGGAAATCAAATATTATCCCCACGAATCTTCTCTCACTAGGAGCTGGGATTTTTCTGATAGAACCAGCTAATTCAAAACACATTACTGTAGTAAAGGTCGCCTGGCAACTCACCTGGCATCAAGGGGTTAATCTCCCACGTTTAATATCCCACCTTAAGTAGGAACAATAAGAGCAAGGGACTGGCTTTTATGACAACCTCCCTAAGATGGTGCGACTCCTTCAGAGCACAACAGTTTAAAAAAAAAAAAAATTAAAAAGCCACACAAATGGAGATGAATGGTACGCAGGCCACTGAGGTAATTAAAAATGTATTTTCCATCTCCTAGTAATTGAATTGTGTACAAGCTGCAAGTTAATGAGGTCATCTACCCTCGAGCGCTGACAGGAAAGCAGGAATAATTATCTTTCAATTTTTTCTTATGTAGCAATTAATTTTAACCATTCGCCTCCACCCCACTTCCACTCCCCTCATCCCAGTCAGTCAAAGTCATCGCTAAACCGAATTGACAAGCAATTGATACGGTGGCGGCACGGAGCTGCCGAGGCGGGCAAGGTAATCAAGGGGCTGCAGCTGTTGAGGGCTAAGCGCTTCCAGGTGAATGTCGCCTGAGATTTCGCATGCTGCCACTCGGAGGACGCGGGACACACAGTGGTGGCTGACAGAACATCTGGTGCCAGGTGGGCTGGGAAGGGGCACTGCCGACTTGGGAAGGCAACAGAAGGATGGGCAAGGATTGATGGATGGACAAGACTTTGCAACAAAATGTCACTTATAAAAACTGTTCTCCAAAAACGGGGGAGAAAGCCTCGCTGCTTGTTAAACTCATCTTGAGTTGAACTTCTTGGAGATTTTCAGCTGGTTGTCTTTGGAGTTGGATCCTGCCGGTCAATGCTTCTAGAACTTTCAGGCACAAAAAGGTTCTTTGCTCCTTTATCTCAACAAAAGCACACTGCTGTTTTGTTTTACAAACCCAGGGCCTCACACATACTAGGTGAACACTCTATCACTGACCTACATCCCCAGCCTGTTTTGCTCTTCATTTTGTGACAAGGTCTTCCTAAGTTGCTGAGGCTGGCCTCAGACTCTGAATCCTCCTGCCTCAGCCTCCTGAGCAGCTGGGAACACAGACTTGTGCCTCCATGCCTGGCTGCACTGCTGTTTGTAACCATCCTAATTCTAGGCCCACTGTTCTAGGCCAAGCAGGGCTGGGGAGCTCTTTATTCCACCTCTGCTGCAGCTGGCCAACTTGCCCAGAATGCTTCATGTTCTGACTGGGATGGCTTGGAGTCTGTCCATGTGCGATGCTGGCTTGTGATGCCACTTTACCTCCACTTGTCAATTTCTAAAATTATAGAAAAATACCCCTTTTGATGGGTTTCAACCAATGTAAGTAAATGAGAGAGAGAGAAGGAGAGGGAGAGGCTAGCCTCACAACAGATAATTTATTGTGACAACTTGACTGGATCAAGGGATGCCCAGATAGCTGGCAAAGCATTATGTCTGTGTATGTCTATAAGAGCATTTCCAGAAGAAATTGGCATTCAAATCAGTGGGCTGAGTAAATAAAACCTGCATCTCTCACTGTGGGTGGGCACCATGCAATCCATTGAGGGCCCATATGAACAAGAAGATAGGAAAGGAAACTTCTCTCTCTCTCTCTGAGAGCTGGGACATCTGTATCCCCCTGCCCCTAGGCATCAGAACCCCAGGTTCTTGGGCCTTCGGACACTGGGACTTATACCACAGGCCACCTCCTGACTCCAGAAGCTTGGATTCAGATGTCATTACGCCACTGGCTCCCTTGGGTCTCCTGCCTGACGATGCACTTCTTGGGACTTCTCAGCTCTCAAAATTACCTAAGTAATTCCAGGTGTATATCTTAGTTCAAAAATTTCTCAAAAGCCATCAGGACAACAGATACATGCTGAAAGGTCTTCAGTACGGGACCTCTTTTCTTTGTTCCTGAGTATATTGACTCCTCATTCTTACAATGTCCATGCCATTTTTGTATCACGGGGAACACCTAGGATCCGCCCCCTCTGATCGATGTAGGGGTGACTCAGGGGGACTCACTGATCTGTGGCAGAACAAGAGAGAAAAGATTCTCCCTCAAGGCCCAGGAAGGATGACAAACCCACAAGGGAAGGATGAAATGTTCCTATTCATGCTCTGAAACAAACACAGGAGGAGAGGGAAAGAGGAAGAGCTCCCAGGTCACTTTGCAAGGATGAGCAGCAATCTTCTGAGTCCATGAGGATTGGTTCCAGACTCCTGTGGACACCAACATCCACTGAGGCCCAACCCCCTTATATAAAATGGCATAGTAATCGCATATAACCTACACACATCCTCCCATACACTTTAAATCATTTCTAGGAGACACAATGAAGTTGCTATGTAAATAACTGTCATACTGCATAGTTTAGGGAATAATGACAAGAACACAAGTCTTTATATGTTGAGCACAATTACTTTTCCAAAGTTATTTTGCTTTCCTTCTCCACCCCCCTTTTGGTACCAGGGATTGAACCCAGGTCATTTTACCACTGAACCACATCACCAGCCCCTTTTGTTTATTTTTATTTATTTTGAGACAGGGTTTCATTAAGTTGCTAGGGCCTCACTATGTTGCTGAGGCTGGCTTTGAACTTTTGATCCTCCTGCCTTAGCCTCCCGAGTCACTGGGATTACAGGTGTGCACCACCACACCTGACCTCCCAAGTATTTTCCATCTGTGGTTGATTGAATCCATGAGTGTGGAACCCATGGATATGGAGGGCGGGTGGTATACATAAATACAGAGAGATGTAGATACACATATATAGAGAGAGAGACAGAGAGAATTCTTTTAAGGAATTGGTTCATGCAATTGAAGAGGCTTGGCAAGTCCAAAATCTAACAGAGGTGTGGGGAGTGGGCATGGTGGAGACTCAGAAAAGTTGTGGTTCAAGTCCAAAAGCCATCATAGAGCTGATGTTGCAGTGCAAGTCTGAAAGCCATCTGCTTCAGGATTCCTCTTACTCGGAGGTAGTGAATCTTGATCTACTCAGGTCTTCAACTGATGAGGCCCACCCACATTATGGAGCCAATCAGGTTTACTCAAAGTCCACTGGTTTTAAATGTAAATCTTATCCACAACACCCTCATGAAAATATTTAGAAGAACGCTTGACCAGAGATCTAGGCACCATGGCCCAGCCAAGATGATACATAAAAAGGACCCCCCACAAGTAGCCGGGACCCAGGAGGAAGCAAGACAGCTGCAAAGTGTCTGCTCTTCACACCATTTATCTGGTGCCCCCAGCTTCCTGCTCCTATGAAACTGAAGCAATACACAGATGAAGGCTTCAGGATACTCACTGGGAAAGAGACTAGACATTCAGTAAAGGATGAGGGGAAAATGTTTTAAAGATGGGAGACACTGGACCATGCAGACCCTGGCAGGAATGATCCACCAGAAGAAAGAGGGGTCATTCAGGAGGATCAGGAAGGGGCCAAAGGAATTAAGACCTCTGGAACAGCCCCTGGGAGACCCAGAGAACCTCAGACCTGGAAGGGACTTCGGAGTTCCCCATGTGTTCTGCCCAGCAGACCATCAAAGTGAATGACATGGGAAAGGTTCCTTCCTAGTTCACAGCGTAACCAAGAGCCCAGGTCTTCTCCATGACTTGGCATGCACAGAGCACTCAAGAATTTATTCCACAGACAAGGAAACTGGGATTCCGAGTGGTGAGTTGTCCAAAGTGACACAGCTACCAAGGGTCGGACCTGGGATTCAAACTTGATAATGTCTGATACAGAAGCTCAAGCTCTTCTTCTCACTAGACATCTCAAAGGCCAGAGCCCCCACAGTCTGCAAGTGCAAGATAGCACCTCTGGAATTCCTCACCAGTAGCTACCTGCAACCTCCTCAGAGAGAACTGAAATGCCCTGACCTCTGGGAAGGCAGCCCAGACATCTGCCTATCTGTGCATCTGTCTATCTGTGACATGGAGCTGCACCCGCATCTCCAAGTGGGGGACGAGATGAAGATCAGGTCCTTGGGAGTCCGTCAAGAACAGCACACATGCTAATGTACACACATTCATGGAAAAGCTCGTGAACAGACTGCATGGGTTCTCATAGTTCTGTGAGGAGAAGGGGCCACCAGCAGGACACTCCACCATCACCTGCTAGAGACAAGCTGTTCCGCCCCCCGTGCTGAGCCCTGGAACCAGTGTGCGATCAGACACAAAGAAGCTCAGCTTCATTCTAGCCAAATTTCTATGCAAAGAAAAGCCTTCCCAGGATAACAGATTTCTCTGAGGAGAATACAAAAGGGTGGACAGGTGGTTTCCTGTGGAAAAGCGTCACCTACAACTTCCCTCTAGACTCCAGGCTGCCTGGTGAGGCCTGGAGAGGAAAAAGCATGCTGGCTTAAAATAGAGACTTCTTTATTTTTGAAAATGCTCATGCACCTTTAGAGTTGTATGGGCATTTCGATTCAATAAATAAAGGAAAGTTATTGGAAGAAGATGGATGATGATATGTAGCTACTTCTTATTAAGCATAATAATTCCGGGGCAGCTGCCATTGAACCAGCACTTACTACACCCCAGAACTGTGTTTCATACGCTTTCTCTAACTTGGTCATTGCAACAGATCTGTGACTGGTGTTCTGCTTATGTCACCATTTTGCAGAGGAGGAAATGGAGGCTCCCAAAGACTGATTCACTTCCCAAAAGTTGCCTTGCTAGTAAGTGTGTTATCTGGGGCTTAAACCTGAGCCTACCTGATACTCCTGGCATGTACGTGGGTGTGTGCATGCTCACAGATGAACCAGCATGAAAAGTAACTCCTACAAACGACTCTCTGAGAAGCATGAAGGATCCAAAGAGATATCAAACTCTCCCGTCTTTCTCCACTCAGAGGCCCACGTTGTTGGGGGAATGCAGGTGGGCACCCACCGTTCGTTCCCCTGTGCTCAAGGGCACAGGTGGGAAGCGGGCCATTTCCCCTTCACTAGACTTTCTTAGCTCTCTGGACATTAGTAGGACACGGGTTCCCTCCATCCAAACCCCTTCCTGATGTGCACCCATACCTTCTCCACAGCCCCTTCAAGTCCACAGTGTTCTTGACCTGGCTTGGACTCTCTCCTTACCCCTTCTATTCCAAGTGCCCACTCCCACACTGACCTGCCTGAGTACTTTCAGAGTATTTGTCCTCACTGTTCCCACCACCTGGACTGCCCTTTCTCAGGTATTCATGTGGTTCTTTTTTGGTTCCGTTCTAGCAGGGGAAGTAGAGATGTAAGGGCACATCATCTGCAACCTCGTTGATGAAGGCAACACTCCAGGGATGGCAGAGCTACAGGTAGCAAAGAGCCTGGGCCCTCAAAACTGCTTGCTGAGCTCCTCTGCCGGTCCCAGATCTGTGCTGCTATGTAAGAAAGAAACACATCTCTTTCTTGTTGAAGCCACTGCACTCAGGAATCTGCCATTATCGCAATATGGTCAATATCCTAACTAAGACTCTTATTCCACAATCAATATTTAAACATTTCTGCTCTCCTTGAATTTCTGACTTGTTCTGCCTACGTTCAGCAGAAGACTTGATCTTCTATTTCAGAGAGAAAAGGGTTGCTAGCAATGGGAACAGTCTGAGTTTCCACCTCCTAAACTTTTTAGGTGACATCTGCACTGTGCCTGCTCCTCCCTTCCTGCTGTGACTCCAGGCCACTGTCCCTCCAGCTCTCAAGGCCAGGGTTTTCAAGGGTCCTCCTGCCCTTCAAGGAATCCTCAGTAGCAATCATTCTTTCTCTTTTATAATTTGAGCTCTCCCTCTCCCTCCCCCTATCTGCGACCCTGGCAGTATTTTAACATACTCCCATCCAATAACTTCTTAAAAATTACTAAGACCTCCCTTGATCACACCTCACCCCTTACTCCCAAACTATCTCTTAACTACTTCACATTTCTTTTTTTAAAATATTTTTTTAGTTGTCAATATATCTTTTTTAAATTTTATTTATTTATATGTGGCAAACCCAGGGCCTCACACATGCCAGGCAGGCACTCTACCACTGAGCCACAACTCCAGCTCAAAAACATTTCTTAAAGTAATTCTCAGAACCTTCTGTCACTCCTTCCATTTGCATCTGCTCTTCCACCCTTCCTCTGTAGCAGCTGTGCTCCAACAAGGCACTAAAAGGACTCGTTAGTGTCTCCAATCACCTGCATGTCGAGAAATCCAGTCCTCATCCTATGTGGCCTCTTTGCCGAGTTCACTCTGGTTCTCCTTCCCTCCTTGAGCCCAACTCCCATGACACTCCCTCCTGTCTGCTCCACATCACTTACAATCCCTATCTGGTTGAATTCTCAGAACAGTCCTGTGAAGTGGGACAATTCCTATCCCCATCCTACAGACAAAGAAGTGGAAGCTTCCAGGTGCTGCACAGACCTGCAGAGTGACCCAGCTCCTTGGCAGAGCTCGGACTGGAACCCAGATCCCCTGACACTACAGTGTCATTTCACAATCATTTCCACAGAGAAAAGACTGTCTTTTTTTTTTTATTATTTTTTATTTTATTTTATTTTTTTTTTGTGGTGCTGGGGATTGAACCCAGGGCCTTGTGCTTGCGAGGCAAGCACTCTACCAACTGAGCTATATCCCCAGCCCCGAAAAGACTGTCTTGTAAGCAAGCAGCAAACTCTTCAGCAGGAGCAATTTACCCACTCACAGAATGAGTTGGTCTTTTAACGTGTCTCCCACTTTCCTTTATCACAGGAATGTTTTTTTCCAAAATGGTTCCTCAAACTATTCTATTCTAGTCTTGTACCTGCCCACCTGACTTTATATTTCTAAGCAATTTGGGAACCCAGCCATAGACACAGGGGGAGGTAGTATGACCAAGAGTCACATCACAGAGCTAGTCCTTTGAAGAAACCTCTGCCAAGTTATGGCCACTATCCCCAGATACATGTCACCATGATCCTGTCATGGCTGTCAATCACAAGTAAGCCGTAGCTGCCATTGGTCCACCACACTCACCTGAATGAATGCCACACAGTCCTTAGATCAGTATGTCAGCAGCAGACAATTCTCAGCCTGGAACAGTACACTGGCAAAGACTGGATTGTACACCAGCATCCTAGCTGCAAAGGAAGCTGGAAAACCAAATCACCTGGTTTTCTATTCAGTTTCTGTACAGTGTATGTTATCAGGAAGGGGTATCCTGCAGTCAAAGGAAGTATGTTCAGCTGCTGACAGCCAAAAAGAATGACTTACATTCACTCAACAGTGAAATACTTAATCCAGGACCTGATATATTTTCCTTCACCCTTGGGCCTTAGCTTATCCAGTCTGTGTCAAGCACAGCGTGAGAACACCATATTGTAAAAACATTCATAGCTATTCTCACCTTCTCCCCCAATCTGCTCCCTCCACCAAGCTTCCCACCATTAAAGCCTACTTGTCTCCAGTCCCAGCCTCTCAAGGAAACCAACTGCTATCTGACAAGCCTGCGCTAAACACAGATGACAGAAGATGGGATAGTCAGTGTCTGAATCTTTTTTCACGGGTGATTCCAGGAGTCACAGAGCCTCTACCCAAAGGGATTTTAAGCAGTGGTATAATTTACCATGGTGGTGGTTGATGATTTGGTCGGCAAGGAGGTCTTTAGGCTGAGATAATTTCTTTTCAATAAATACATCTGGATGAACCAACATCACCAATTCCCAAACAACTGGGAGTCTCTGAGCAGACCTCAGGCTCTCTCACACATTTTCTGACTCAGCCTTCTCACTACAGCCCACCTGATCGTCAGGATTGGTGTTATCATCTTCCTTCAATAGATGAGATGCCCTCAAAGCTTAGCAAACTTCCTAAAAGACTGGTAAACAGCATGAGTAAGATTAGACCTACTATCCCAACTTCAAACCAAGTGTCCTTTGTTTTCCATGATTCCTAGCTGCCCCTCTTCAGATAGAAAAAAATCCCAGTGGTGTCAATGGGTAAAGGAACAAAGGAACCAAAGAGAAAGACCAGGGGCGGGGGTGCAAGAGAGGCTGGCAGGGGAGCAGAAACAACCCTGGAATGATCCTCCTCCTGGGACATGTCCTATTTGCTTTGATTTAACTCTGTTTTCAAATGCATTCTGATTCCAAAACATTTACATTCACCAGGAGGACTGAATATAATTATTTCCTTTTTGTCTCAAAAATTGCAAAAATTAGGGGATGTCCAACAGCCACAGAAGGAATTCAGGAGCTCGGGTGGGGAGCCTGCTCCACACAGCCAGCAGGAGCCAAATTTTTAGCCACCACGGTAGGGAAAGCCTGTGACTCTGAGCTCCATGATTAAAGCAACTGCAAATTAGTTTCAGCAAAGGTCTTTCCCCTTAAATTGAAAAGCCCCGTGTAATGGAATTTCATAGACACTGCTTTGGAAATGACTTCATACCTCACTCTGTTCAGAGCTGAGAGGTGGCCACATGCCATGAATCATAAGAGGCTAAGGCTCTCACGGGGCTGCGAAACCATCCTCTGACTTCCACAGCAAGGCACTCACAGACTCCTCGTCCCCAGTGCTTCCCCACAGGGCGCTGGAATCACTGCCACACAATTGATGTCTTCTCTTCTTCCAACCCAGGTTATTTACCTGCACACTGTGCTTTGTACCATAGTCGCTCCCAGGGGTTGCCGGCTGCAAACAAACTGTCCAGGTTCATGTACTTCCAATAAAAGGCTTAGAAAGAAAGGCTGGAAAAGGGTTTCCAGACTGTAGCAAGATTTCCAATAGAAATGACGAAGCTGAGGCCTGGAGTTGTGACTCAGTGGTGGAGCGCTTGCCTAGCATGTGTGAGGCACTGGGTTTGATTCTCAGCACCGCATATAAACAAATAAATAAAAAGATCCATCAACAACTAAAAATATATACATATTAAAAAAAAAAAGAAGGAAATGACAAGGTACACTGCTTGCCACACCATTTTCGCTGAACTTTCTTGGGTCACTCTTAGAACCTGGGGGAATCTCATTCCCAATTTGTTGGCAGGTTTATGATAAAACCGGTTGAATACCAGTGTCAAGCCTGATTGACTAGTATTTCCAGATAACCCAAATGACTCATTCCTTCATGCCAAAAAAATGTATTAGTACCTACTATGTGCTGGCACTATGCCAGACCCTGGGATACAGCAGCAAGCCAGACTCTCTTACATTCTCCTGGTGCTTACAATCAAGTCCTGGAGACAGAATGCATTCAGGTAATTCAGGGAGTGCTACTTGTGGGTGATCCTAAAAGAGCCCATGAAAAGGGAAGAGTCACCTGGTAGTGACTCTTGAGCTGAGAACTGAGAGGTAAGGAAGAGCCCACCAACTGGAGAAGGGAACACACTGGAAGCCGACAGCAGAGCATGGGCAAAGCCCTGCAGGGACAGTGGCAGGGTGAGGACCAGAAACAAGACTTGGACCCACTGAGCTTAGTGAGCCAGGGAACCTGAAGAAGGGCCAGTTCCTGCAGGGAACTGCAGGATGTGCAAAGAAGTTTTGTCTTCATTTTAAATGCAAATTGCATGCTACAGAAAAGTTGTGATGGAGATGATGGTGGAAAGATGGTATCACCTGACTGGAAAGTATCTCTAGCTACAACACACAGGTCATATTGTTGTGGCAGGGGAGATCAGCTGTTTGCCAAAAACCCATCAAGGAAAGCAGGTTTTTAAAGCCTTGACTGCCCTGGCAGTAGCCTGACTCACCCAGAATCACAAGACCAACGGCACAGCCAAGTCAGGAATCCAGGGCACCATTCCCCGACCCCAAAACTTTTCTCCCTATTGTATTACCTAGTAGTAGCACAATTTTTAAGGTGTGATGTTGTCACTTCACAATTTTTAAGGTGTGATGTTGTCACTCTAAGGTGTGATGTTGGTAAAGCAGACAGCACATCCCTTTACCTCTCTGGGAAATGACCCAGTGACACAGACGACAGCACTGACCACAGTCAGCATTAACGTACCGACTCCAGTATGGGGGTCATCGGCACCCACCTAGTGGCCTCTTTTTCCACTTTATCTATATACACTCTGCCCACAACTGTGCGCTCCTAAAAACAGTGATAACAAACTTTTAACCTCTGGTCACTACCTATGTGCTTTATATTGGTGACGAAGACAAGACTCGAAAGGACCCAACTACCTGAACGCATTGCAGGGACAAGGGCTCCCCTTTCATGGCAATTTATTTGCTTAAAGAACATTGTATTCATTTTGTTTAATTATTTGCCATTTGCTAATTATTCAATAAAAATACTTACCTAAGACCATGCTATTAACTCTAAACCATTGTCATTTTGTTTTCCTAAGTAAAACAGTCCTGATCTGAACACGCTGCCCAGGTACAGTCTACTAGAGACTCTGCCCCTTCCCCTCTGCCCAATCAGCCGGAGCAGCCCCATGTCCCCCATCCCTCTGATTCCATTAAAAATGCATAATTATGCCGCCAGAAGGGGGCGAACATAAGCTCAAGAGCAGTTGACCACATCAGCATGGATTAGGTTATTTAAGTAGCTGGATATCAGGACTGTGCCCAATAGAAGGTAAGACAGATGAGATTCGAATAGAGACAAAGGAAAGTAAAGAGACAAAATGTCAGGTCCAGGTGGGGACCAGGGGTGGCAGCAAGCAGAAGTGAGAGCATGAAGAATTGATAGGAGAGTAACCAACCCCTGGTTCTGGTGTACCCTGATTTATCCTTGGATAAGATCAGCTGCATATTCAACAAACCTTGCTTCCTTTCCTCCTTGGGATGTGTCAGGACCACATTTTCAGTTATCTTTTCAATTATAGGAGGCAGTTAGAGGAGGCCATGTGACTTCTGCCCAGCAGAGCGAGGGTGTCCCACTTCTAGGTCTGCCCCCACAAAACCTCCTGCAGAATCCTCCTTGCTGTCTCTCCTCATCTCCCTAATGAATGAAGAAGTCTTCATTGACTAAGAGCAGTTGTTCTTGATCAAGGAAATTTTGTCCCCTACCCCGGGGGACAACTGGCAATGTCTGGAGACATTTTGGTTGTACCAACTGGGAGGGTGTACCATTAGCTGCATCTACCCATTAGCTGCCAGGGATGTAACTGAACATTCTACAAAGCACAGAACAGCCCTCTCCCCAAAGAATAATACAGTCCAAAATGTGCTGCCATTGAGAAGTGTGACCTTGACAAAACAGCTACAAGGTGGGTTCTTGAATGAGGGCAGCGAGCAGTTTCACCCACAATACATTCCTGCATTAGCCAATGATTTCAACAAGAAATACACCTTTAATGTATTAAGTCCTGGGAATTCATTACTGCAGCTTGCAGTATTTACGTTAAAAAAGATCAACTGATGTGGAGGACTAGCAACATAGTCACATCAACTTGACAGACACTGTGGAGATTTCTAGAACAAAGAAGTGAAAGGCAATGGTGACCTAGTTCTACACATTAATCATGAGGTCCCACGGGAAATGGGGGTGAATAAGGTCAAGAATGCAGTGGGGTGCTGTGCCTTCTTACTGACCAGCAGAGGCACTTTTGGGGAGAACCTCTCAGCAACTCAGCGCAGGACGTAGCAGGCACCTGACACCTGTCCAGGAAAAACAGAACAGCCCAAGAACCAGCGCTAACCTCATTTTTCTCTTCCCTTGCCCTTTTCATGTGGCAGGGACTGGCTGACAATAATCAGCAAGGTCCTTTTAGTGTATGATCTGGTCTTGCTGTGACTAATAAGATGATTGGTTGTATATCTCCTCTTTATGGTTGTTCATTATATCACCCTAACATAAAGTAATTTAATTTCAGTGGGATAATTAGGGTATCTCTAATCTAACTGATAGTCTGAATGAAATGAGATTCTCAGAGGGAGATTTGTGTATCAGGAGACTGGTGACCTCTGGCCCCAATTTTCACACAATGTATTAATCTGACAGCCCAACTTCCCAGGCATACTGTACTGGTATATTTTTGAGCCTGTGGGTTATAGAACACACCCGCAAATGGGATTACTTTATTTATAATGAGATTTCCTTGGGCTGGAGAAGACAGATCATACTATTTTAACCGAGGCCTTCAGACTGGCAGAGTACCTATATGTTAACTCAGGCCCTGAGATGCAATGTGCCAGTGAGCGAGTGTGGCTGTCTGGGGTCTTGGAGATGCAGCTCAGCGGGAGAAATGAAGATGGAGCCCCATGAGATGCCAGCCTGACTGGGACAGATCAAGGCCACCCTAGCAGGGAAAACGTGCCACTGGCCGAGAGCCACAGGAAGACTGCCTGGTTCTCGCCTGCTCCCAGGGGAAGGCTATAAGAAGAATCTGCTCACCAAGTCTGGGATGGGAGACAGGAAAGAGATGGTTGAGAAGAAGAGCCAGGGAGGATGGCAGGGGTCAACACCTGCATTCTGAGCAAGCAGGGGTGTGTAAGACCTGCATCTGCTCCTCCAATCCCCAGCATTCCCGCGGTGGCAGATCCAGCTTACCTCTGTCCACCATGCTAGCCCCAAACCTCACCATTAGAATCACTCCTCTATTCTAGTCATTGGAGGCAAGACGCTGGTTCTCATGAAAATCTACTGAAAACTCACCCATTATTCATTCATTCATTCATTGCGAGTCCGCACACACCAGCTATTGGTCAGGCCCAAAACAAAGCCTGTTTCCAAGGCTCCTTACATTCTCTGGTTTACTACTCAAGACTCCTTGGTGAATTTCCTCTAAATTCCTTTTAGAATTTACAGTAAGAAAAAAAAAGTCTTTTTTTTTTTTTTAAGAAACAGTATACTTTCTTTCATCAGCTAAAGAGAATTGTGTGATTCATCTTGCTTCCTTTATTTTCTTGGGTGCCAGGACACTCAGAGATAAGTGTCATGCTCAATTGCAGTAGAAGCATTAAGTTAGTGTTTTGTGTCTTTTCCCTTATTTTCAATTTTCTTATTTTTCTACTTTGAATGAAAAAGATTATTTAAGTGCCTCACATTTGGTAACTCATTTCAAGTTCAGTTGGGAAAGAGTATATTGAATTTAAAAAAAAACGAAGATAGAAATATTGACTTATAAAAGACAGAAATATTGACTTATAAAAGATAGAAATATTGACATAAAATATTGACTAAAATATTTTAGTAGTTTATTAAATGCTTATTAATAACTAACATCTGCTGAGCACATGACACAGACTGTTTTCTATGCTCTGAGTATCTTGCAACAGCCTTTCCACTTTAAAAATAAGGGTATGAGACCAAAGAGATGCTAAAGAGTTTGCCTAAGGAGTAGAATGCAGTAAGGAGTAGGATCAGGATTAAAACCTGAATAGTCTGGCACCAAGGGCTGCCCTCTTTACCGCTTCTCAGCATATGCGACATACTGGGCTAGACAACAAAACACACATGTGATCTATCTCTGACACTTCTTTGGGGCTGCCGTACATCCTCTGAGCCCCACGGTTACGCTCTGGCTACTGGTGCAGCAACCAGCCTGCTCAGGCTGAGCCCACAGCCCCTGGCCACAGCAACATGGAGAACCCTTTGCTTTCTGCCCTGGGTGTCTCTCTCCACAACCTCATGGGACTCGCAGGAATTTGCTCCTTAATTCTTTCACACCCACCCACTTGAAAGAGACAGGGTGCTAACACCCCCAAGGCAAGCCTTGGCCCATGCAGGATGGAGTTTATAGATAAATGCTCCCTATTTCTATCCTGTGGGCAAAAAATTCTGAGATCCATTCTATACAGCTCCTCAGAAAAATCCAGGGAATTTATCTCTCTTGCCACACTGTGAGTCGGCTCAGTACCATTAGGCTGGCTCTCTTCCCTCTCAGCCACTTCTCCTAGGTCCCCATTCTCACTCTAAAGCTGAGTACCTGCAGGCAAGAACTGATCTCAGCTTTGGCTTCATGGGGATCAGGGACAGGACACTGCAGTTCCTAGCTTGCAAAATTCAGATTAGGATGACATGTCATTACAAGAGGGAAAATTCATAAGCTGTATAAATTTATGACATAAATTTATGATTAAGAAACCAGAAGACTGATTCAAATTGCATAAATACAAGAGCACAGATCAAGTGGGCATGTAGGGAGCCACATTAAAAAGTGGATTAGAACCTGGCCACACTTCCTCATCTACATGTGATTGGAGCTACCTCCCTCTACAACAGCACAGCGGACAAGTTACGACAAAGACCTATGAACACTGAACCTAAAATAATTACGATCTAACTGTTGACTGAAGAAGTCTGTGGACCCCTGATTTAGAAAATCCAGGGTCCTGTGAAAATGCAGAGAGTTTGAAGGGTAGTATTTGGAAGATCAGGAAAAATCAGACAACTGAAGAACGGGAGCAAGAGTACTCCAGGAAGAAGTGACGGTTGAACCAGACACAGAGGTGACAAGCAGAGGTGAGAGGCTTGCAAGGACTCATGGGCAACTGACCATTGCAGGGAGGAAGGGACTGTGAAGGATGGAGGGACAGGACATGAGGCTGCAGCAGGAATTTCTTTTAGATCTCTGTGGCTGGGATAGTTCTCTCATTTGAGCATATTTCCTTCAGAAACCCAAGAGGACTTAACAAACAGAACCCCAAGGCAAGGTGTGCACCTCTCCAAGAAGGGAATTTACAAAAAGTTCGTCACTTTTGTGTTCTTTTGATGAGCAATGGAAGTCCCTGCTTCCAAAGTCACCGTCTTTGCACCTGGGCATTCCTGATATGAAAGCCCCATCCCTTTGCCCTCCTCCAGTGACATGTCTCAGAACAGGCCAGTTCCTGTCTTCTCCTCTCACTTCTAAACCTGCCATGGCTGAACTGAGCTGACTCCATTATGGATGGGTCAGTGGGGGCTCAGCAGATATCTTCTCTGAAAGCTTGCTTTGCGGATTCCTGGTATGAGAGGATCCAGTAACATTCAGCAAACGCAGTCATAGAGAGAGAGGCCTGTCACATGGTCCCAGGAGATAGTGCTTCTTCATGTCATTGGAAAAGAAAACCCCCTGGGAATGCAACATGGTCTAAAAATGAGTTCTTCATTTAGTTCTTTCAAGGAACATTCATTGGAGATAAAATATGTGCTAATGGCTAAGGTGTAAAATATGTACAAATTAACCCCACACTCCAATGGGGGAAGTGCAGTCCTAGGCTCACCGGGCCATGTCATGGGGAAGGAAAGGAAGTAGCTCTGCCTGTGAGAAGGTCAAGGAGAGCTTCCAAGGAAGAAGCTTGACTAGCTTCCCCAAGAGGCCTCCAGGCAGTGCACACCAGACACATGTGGAGCACGGAGGTGTGACCCACACGTCTCACCTGAGGAGACACATCAGTGGCTGGCTCACCTGTGCATCTGTAGACTCCAAAACACATCTGTCTAGTTTTCAAAGAACTGTAAGGCACTCAAATGCCTTGAGCTGAAACACATTTTAGGATCTCATGCAGCTCCAGGGTCACTGCCACAAGCATTGGTTATTATGGCACAGTATGTGGATCAACAATAATTAAACCAAGAACTGGCTATTTATCCTCCTTCCAAAAATACCAGATTGGGGGTGGTACGGTGAAGTGACCTCTAGAGAGCTTTCTGATTGACTGATGTTAGACAAAGCCATTTTTCCATTGCTCATATGAATGAAAACAAACACCTATACATGGCCATGCTACCATTCCTGAATACACAGGCAAACCCCTGTTCTCTGTAAATTTGGGTTCAAGTGGAGCAAACTGGGCGCCTGTTGAAGGTAGGCTGGCTTCTCCAATGCAGTTTTCTTGTTTCTGCATCTGGCTACTACATATGGCTTTAGAGCATGATGCTAAAGCTATAGAATTCAGCATCAGGTCTTGCTCCCCGCTCTTGTTCTCCCAAGACTTGCTAACCAATGTAGGAGGTGGGGAGTACAATTCAGCAGCTGACACAAGAATATATTAATTATGTAATAGTCCATCTGTCATTACTATAATGAAATACCTGAGGTTGTGTAACTTTTTATGGAAAACAGTGTCATTTAGTTCACAGTTCTGGAGATTCAAGGGCATGGCACCAAGACATCATCTTGGCTCTGGTGAGGACCTCATGGTACATGGCACCATAATAACTGGAGCATGTGCAAAAGGAAGAAATCATATCCTGAGACTAGGAGCCAGAGGACAACTCAGGCTCCTTTTATAATAATTCATTCTAACTCAGGGTCTCATAAGAACTACCTTTAACCTGTTTTTAGGGCACTAAAAACACTCTCAATGACTTAATGCCCTCCCACTAGACACCACCATTTAAAGGTCTCATCACTTCTACATCACCACACCACCACCCCAAGGACCAACACATGAAGTCCTCGGGGACAAATCACATTCCAAACCACAGCCATTATTTAATAATATTCTTTGCTTCCTTCCTCTGTGCCAGGCACTAAAAAGGGATTTACAGACATTAGCCCAGTTAGATCTCACAAGCAAAGACTCTCATTCACTCTTTTGATAAATTCACTCTTTTAAACACAAGAGGAAACTGAGGCAGAGAAATAATAAGTGCCTTGGATCACACAGTTGTACAGAGGAAGAGCGGGACAGAGCAAGGAACAGGAGACATGTCTGATTCCAGACCATGCTCTCTGGTAAGCAGGGCTGCTTCCTACAGATAAAATCAAACAGACCTGCTTGTATTTATTTGCCCTTTGCCATCAAGTGAAAATAAAATGTAGACCTAATCCTTGCTTTTCACTTGAAAAAAAAAAAAAACACAAAACAAGCAGATCTTAATTAAATTAGTAACAGGCTACTTACTTGCCTCCTTCCAAAATACCAGATTGGAGGGTGGGAAGAGACGCTCTAAAGACAGAGATAGGATGCAGTGAATAGGACACAGAGAACAGGCTCTCAGCCCAGTCACACCCTTCCATGGTCTGCTTTGACGTTAAGGGCACAAGAACCCCACAAACTCTTTTGCTAGAAGGCTTCTGACTTGGTTCTATCCTTGGGAGGCATTAGGGGAAGTTCAGAAGGCAGAAGGAGGGGAAGAAAGGACCCTTTTCTCTTCCAGCTGTGGCAGCAGTCAGCCGTGGCCCCCATGATTCCAGCAGCCAGTAGCCTCTTCCTCCATCCCGCCCCAGCACTGACCATCACCTCCTCATTCCCACGCAGTCTGCCTCCAGGGTTCCAGCACCCAGTCAGGTTCCCATTCCCCTTAGTCCTGGGTTCTGGTCATCTTACTTCCACTGTGCTATTTCTCAGCCTTAAATATAAGAACATTTTCTGAAATGCTAATCTTTGCATGACATTATTTTCCCCTTTTTGTTCTTTGAGTCCTTCCAAATCCTGCAACACCAAAGCCCTGTGTTAAATTCCTTGTTTGAAAGACCTGAAGTGGTTTCCATCTTCCTGACTGGACCCCCGTTGACACACCCCACATGTCTATATCCCTAATTGTTAGAAAAGATACTTCCAGGACTTTCACTGATTCCTCCTCAGTATTCTGATTGTGCAATCTTGGGCACAATTCCCTGACTTCAATCCTACCTGATAAGAACATCTAGAGTCTACTGATCATTTATGTGCTTTTGCAAACATTATCCATAATTATTATGCCTAATATAGGGGTCTACACAATATTTTAAAATATTAATTGACAATATTAAGGCCAAGGTCACACAGCTATTCAAGGGAAGAAGACTGGATTGGAACCAAGGCCTCCCTGGCCCTTGCCAACACTCTTCCCTCTCCTCTCAGGCATCCTCTCTACTCTCTTATCTCTCTGTGCAAGGGCCTTTGGGGGCTCTTTGAGCTGTGCTTTCATGACCACCTTCTTGTCTCCTTGCCACCTATTCCTTTCTTTCTTTCTATTACCTGAGATAAGATGTCTACCTTTAAAAGTGGCCTCCTACTTCCTGCCTTCAAAGGGACTGAGTTCTGACCACTTGGTTCCTAAAGATGGAAGTTCTTTTCTACTGTCTCAGACCTTGCTAGGTGTAGCCTTAAAAAGTCCAGTGACTCAGCCCTCTCCAAGGGTGTGACTTCCTCCCCACTCAGCCCTGCCTTCTCCCACCTGCAGAGCCTTCTACTATGTGCATAACAAAGAGAGCAAGCCAGCTCCCCTCTGTTGGAGGTGCAGCTCCTGAGAGGCAAAATAGGAGAGGATATTAAAAGCTTAATAGACATCCTGAGGAAATCTGCTGTAATGAGTGTTTAGGAATGAACTAGTTTCCACATCAATGGCTGAAGTGCCAACAGTCATACAATACTACAGGATATTCCAAGACAGAGCTTCTTCTCTGAAGCCTCAAGATTTCCCTGACAACAGTACTTATTCATACTCTTGGCTGATTTGGTGAATCTTTTTTTTTTTTTTTTTTTTTTTTCCTGGTGCTGGATTTCGAACACACTAGGCAAGAGCTCTACCACCAAGCTATGCCCCTAGCGCTGGTGAACTGTTTTGAATAATCAATGCAAAGGTAAATTTCAGTCCCAAAAGGTCAGAACTTAAACATAATTCCAAAAACAAACTGATAACGTCAAGTTGCTGGTGCCCAGATGCCCATTTTATTTCTTTCAGGTTTGGCTATCAAGGCCAAGGTGGAAATGGAGAAAACCAACACCGAGTTTTTCAGTTTTCATTTTTAAAGAAGAACATTTAACATTTACTAAGTATGTCCGACCTGTCAAGCGCTGTGCTTGGGGCTCCACACGGCTTATCTCATCTCATGCTCAGAACAATCCCCAGAGGTAGTTTCTAGTACAGTTACAGCCTTCAAGTTACAGATGAGGCAACTGAGTCTCAAACGGATTAAGAACCCTGTCCCCCAGGCTTTGCTGGAGGAGGCAGGTGTCACCTGCCAGCTTATCCACAGGGCCTCACCCTTAACCAGCACGCCACCTGTCTCCCCTCTCTGGCCAGTCCCCAGTTCCCGCCTGGCACGTCTCTCCTCAGCAGTTTGGCCCTGAATACACTTCAGGATAACTTCCTTCGTTGTGATAAGCAGGGCCCACGATCTCTGACAGCTGTTCCCCGCTCTTCATCATCATCTGAAACAATCAGTAAGCATTGGAGAGTACTTTTCCCTTTACAAAGGTGATAATTAGATAACAAGCTGAGATTAAAGTAATTATAGTTAGACAGCTGGCGAGGCAGCACAGTCATGTTGAAATATTGTTGGTACTTCAGCATCTGGTTCTAATAACAGCATAGGCTAAAGGATTTTACATTAATTACGGAACATAATTTAATATAAACATATTTAATTACAATTGATGAGCGATAAACTATTCAAGAATGACTTAACCCCTTCCGTGTGTCAAAGTGATGGGAACTTTGGGCAGCCTGTGGCCTGTTCGGCTGTCTTGCTCACCCTCCCCAGCTGGCCTTCCTCAACTCCCTGGCCCACTCTCCTGGAGAAACCCGCTCAGAGAAGGAATGTTCTAGGCAAGGATGCTGCTGGTTAGCCCATGGGTATTTGGCTCAGGCATAGCCCTGACCACCCTTGGAAAACCTGGAGAAAAGTAGGCTGCCGTGCAGCCCAGGCTGGGATGCCGCACTGCAGCCTGACCAGCTGCTGTCCTCTGGATAAAGGAGGCAAGCTCCCCCTCCTGGCCTGATGGTCCCCATATTCTCTCTCTTCCATGGCTTTGCTTCTCACAGTCCACCAGCAGCCTACTAAACAATTCTCAGATTTTTCAGAAAACATTTAAAGGTAAAGCCATTTTCTTTTCAAAATCATGACCAATAAGTCCCTGGACACAATAGTCAAGGTATTTTCACCATTTGAGAGTCAATGTGTCATAACACCTAGACTTCTACCTGAGACAGGACATTTTTCTGGCAGGAATTCTCCCTTTTGAGCTGCCAACCTCCATCTTTACCCCCAAACTGGCAGAAGTAGACTTTGGATAAAGCACTTTTTAACAAATTGGGACCACATAGAAATAATCGCCACTGGATAAATGACTCAACCATTATCAACAAGGTCTTTCCAGAACCCCTTCTTAAATAGGAGATGTTCAAAAGTCATAAAAACCGAACACCAGTTGTCTTGAGGTGACTCAAGAGTCCACTCAAAGAAGGTCCAAGGCTCACTGTTCCTAAGACTGCATCGCCCTGTACGAGTTGGAAAATTCACCATCAAATTTCCCTATTTGACAAATGATGGGCAATTAAACTTCAAATACTGTTTTTACCTTTTGCTGCGGATTTTAAAGTATAAAGCACACATTCTCCTAAAAGCTAAAATGAGTGCTGCAAATGACAGTTTATGATTCACAAGTAAGCAAGCGTGATCTGCTTTCTAGAGGAATTACTGACAGATGCACAGAAAAGGAAATAAGTGTGAAGATGCAGTACCAAACAGCACACAAAAAACAGGTGCTCTCCGAGCGGAAGTGGTAGCATACATACCTTTTTTGAAAAAAGAAGTAGTGTTGTCTGGGGATGTAGCTCAGGGTTAGAAAGCTTGTCTAGCAATTGTGAAGCCCTGGGTTCCACCCCCAGCACTGGAAAAGAGAAATTTAATCAAATCTGCAATCTGAGTGAGAACACTAAGGTATTTTTGATAAATTAAGCACTCCTTTAGAAGTGAGGGAGGGACCAGAATGAAAATAATCACAAAGATGTCCACACAAAAACTTGTACACAAAATGTTTACAACAGTATTATTTATACTAGCCAAAAGAACTAACAATTCAAATGTCTATCAACTGATTAATAAATAAACAAAAGGTAGCAGATCTACACAGTGGAGTAGTATTCAGTCATATAAAGGCACAGAGGATACATACTATAACAGATGAACCTTGAAAACATCATGCTAAGTTAAAAAAAAAATCATGCACTGAATACTACATACTGTGTGCTTCCATTTATATGGAATGTCTATAATAGGCAAATCCATAGAGATAGAAAGTAGATTAGTGGTTGTCAAGGGGTAGGAGGAGAGGGGAATTGAGACTGACTGCTAATAGATAATGGAGCTACCTGTTGGGAGTGATGAAAATATTCTGGAACTTGATGATGGCGATGATTGCACAACATGGTGAATTTACTAAAAACCATTGAATTGTATATCTTAAAATGATTAAAATATTGAAATAAATTTTATCTTAAAAATGTTTTTAAAGGCTACCAATCTAGGTAAGGAGTTTAATCCCACCATGGAATCCCGGGAGCCTGTGTAAAGTATACACCTCAGAGTCTCCTCGCACAGAGGGGAGGAAGCTGGGGGATTTATACACCAATTCCCATCAGCCAATAGTTGATTCTGGAAAGGCACCCATTCTTCAGCGTTTCTGTTCTGCCTGCCAAAGGGACTCTGGTGGCCAGAGCTACCAGAAATGGAAGGAAGAACAAGGGAATGTTGCTACTAGCAGTTTCCAGCCAGACCAGAACACTGACAGTCTCTGCTACTCTCTCAGAGTTGCCTTGGGGTTAAATAGGAAACAGTATAAAACGCTCCACAGTGCTGGACACAAATTCTTGATAAATGCAAGTTATTTTTAAGGAAGACTCAATACGGGTTCAACAATTTCAAAGCAATGTTGGTATTTACACAGGTCTCTCTGTAGGACACAGCCTTCCACATGGAGAATTAAATCAACCAAATATATACTCACCAATGTTGCAAACACGCCAATCAGAAGGCAACCATCATCAGCATTCAGAAGACATACTACGCATCTTTACATCTTCCCTCTCTCCCTGTTATGTGCCCTCTGTGGGGGAAGCAGCTGTTTTTCTCACAAAAAGGCCTTGAGGGCTGATGTTAATATCTGCTCAAGTTACCCAGCCTGTGAACATTCTGTGGTTTGTCGTGTCAGTGCTGATTTGAGATTCAAAGCCTGCACATTCGCTGACAATTTAGTGCAAAGAACCCAGATATGCAAACACCTGAGACTTCAGGAGACACGTGGCGACACATTCCTCACTCGCATGGAGGTCCTTCTGTTCTCCCCTGGAATAACCTGAGCTTCAGGCCTCTCTACAAGAGGTGGGCAAGTAGAGAGAAATGGGGGATGGGGGATATCTTCCCAGGATCCTGTACTTGAACTCCCAGCCAAGTATGTGTGAAAGGGTCAAAGGGAAGCTCTGGAGCTACAGCACTCAGGCTTACCTGATCAGGTAGTGGTTGATAATGGTGTCAAAGTAGCTATAGTACACGGCGTTGTTCACGTGCCCATACTGGTCATTGTCCTGCCATCTTGTCTGGATGGGCAAGAAGTACCCGTAGGCCTTGTGCTGCCGATGACAGTCCTCATGTCTCTGGTTCTTTGATGAAGTAGCCAAGGAACACACATTCCTAGGAAACAGCCTGGAAACCCAAGAAGTCATCGTGCTGGCTGCCTGGGAGAGGACCTTCAACGAAAAAGCAATCATGGATAAGTATGTTCTTCAGAAAACTGGATTTTAGTTGTGCAAAAGCAACTACATTGAATTTTGGCCACTGGTTTCAAAAGAACATTAGGAAGTAAATTGTCCTTGTGATCCATGTCTTTGTCACAAACCCTATATACCTTCATAAAGGACTCCTTACTAAAACAGTTTTGGTACACACTGCCAGAAACAGGCAAAGTCTTTCTGAATTTTACCAGAAGGAATTTACACTGTGTTTGTATGGAGGTCTTTTGTTCTACAAAGTATTTTCAGTGGGACTCATATTTGAGTCCCTAAGAGCATAAAAATATAGCTCAGAGCATCAGTATAAAATAAGATGTTTACCAGGAAACATTATCAACAGGGCCTGCCAACTAAAATTCTTTAAAAAGTGTATTAATTTTTTAACAAATCATGTCCCATAGAAAAGAATTTAAATATGCATCTACAAAAGGAAAAAACATCCAACAACCCCAAAATACACACTATTAACAATTCCATGGACATTATTGTAGTTTTATATGCCTAGGTGTTTATTTTTTATGGGATCTGATTGCATGTATTGTTTTATAATCTCCTGCTCCAAAGAGTAGATCACTAATGTACTTAAACAGTCTTCATCTTCTGTAACGTTGAATTTCATTCTCTCCATAGCATTGGTGCACCAGAATTTCTCAGATCCCCTATTGTTTTATATTTAAGATTTTTATTCCAATTTTGGTCATGGGAAAAAATCTTGACAAGGAAATCTTTATGTGTATTCATGATTATTTTCTTAGGATAAATTCCTAGATGCAAAATTGCTGGGTCAAAGGGCAAATGAAGTGTTAAGGCTTCTGATATAAATTAATGCCTTCCAGAAAGGTGGGACCAATTTATCCCCTCCCTAGCAGAGCATGAGCAAGCCAATTTCCCTGTCAATTTTAAAATGCTTTGTCAATTTGACTGTGTTCCCTCATTTCCATACAAATTTAATGAAATGTGCTAAGTGGAAAGATGACTGCAGCTACTAGCGATGATGGAATAACTAGTATTGGAAGAACCCCTCTGTTTGAGAACAACTATAAAAGCCAGATTAAATGTAAAAGAAGACCTGTCAGAAGGTATTGGGAAATAATGAAGTCAGCAGGAATTCACAGGCTGCATCCCTGGGGATGGGGTGACACACACTGGCATTTGCCATTGCTACTTCTCATTGGGGCATTTGCCCATTGCCATGTGGGGATAAAGGCTGAAGAGAGCAGTCACCCAGAGCTTGTGGCCTTGCTGCCTGGAAGAGGAGACAAATTTGAAAGGCCAATACCATCCTGGAGAAGAGCAGGTTATGGAGAAGGGAATCTGATACTGCAACTCCCTCTCCAGGCACTTGAGGCTCCTCAGCAGCTCTGAACAAGACAGAGAAACCAGCAAAAGCAACTGTCATGAGGCTGAAAGTCTGTGAAGAAAACAGAAGTCTCAGTGCTGAGCAGAGCTTTTGAGAAGGACAAAAACCTCAGCCAAACTAGCAATAAAATGAAAAGACATCCCTCTGAATGGGGGAAATACAAATCCCAAATGTGATAGTATCCAGAATATATAAAGAACTTTTACAATTCAACAATAAAAAGACAAATCATCTGATTAGAAATTGGGTAAAAAACTACTGTGTTCTCTTTCATCTGTTACCCAAAAAAGGATTACTTCTTCAGAGTAAGTACAAACCTCAAATTGACCTATATCAGATTTGATCAAGGGTAAAGGTTATCTACCCATGTCACCTGTCATTCAGCAGAAATCCAAATTCTCTTTGACAGAACATAATAACTCCAGAATCTCTGCAACTTTTTATATGCAGAGTCTGGCATTCAACCAAAAACTACAAGGCCTACAAGGGAAAAGGTATACAGGACAAAAATTCAAAGGAATTTTTAAGAAATACACTAAAAACCACCCCACAGACTCAGATTTTAAGATAACTATGATTAACATGCATCTTCCTACCATGTGAAGAATTCTAAAATTGAGGGGTGGGGGATGTCAAAACTCTAACAGAAAATAAGCAAAAGCCACAAGCAGAAAGTGCACAAAGAAAGATTTTAACATGCTCTTTAAACATGGAAAGTTGAACAACATCTTTCAAAATAAGAGAAATGCAAATTCTAAATACATGGAGATTCCTTTTCTCAATTATCAGATTTGGTACACATTACAAAGCTTTAGCATCTTCTTTTGATAGGGCCTTGAGGAAGTAGATCCTCTCATACACCATGAATATGAAGATCCCTACCTTTAAGGAGGGTAATGTTACAATGTCTAAAAAGCCATCATGAGTTTTAGCCCTCAACTTGCAATAAGAATAGAACCTGAAGATGAACGTTCAATAATACAAAAATACCTCTGGACAAGATACACCACTGCTAGTAATGGGGAAATACTGGGGGAAACATCTGAGACATTTGATTAAATAAACTATAGAACACTCATATAATGACTATCAGAAAGCAGAAAACAGACTAAAGAAGATGCAACATGGAGTGATTTGCAGGAAAATGAAAGTGCAAAAGAATAAATATATAGTATGCTACCTTGTGTAAAAAAGAAGAGGAAATAAGATCTATCACATAAATGTATTTTCTGTACTTACATTTACAAAATGTATAACAACTGTTGTTAAAAATAACAACTCAGGAAGGTTGAAGCAGAAACCAGTGAGCATGTATTAACAAGGTGAATGGATGAGGAGAGGACAGAAACACTGTTCTGAATATACCTTTTTATGTCATTTTGAATTTTGGAACCATGAAAGTTTTGGAAGATGATGATGATGATGTTAAATTCATGATGGAGGGTGGAGAAAACCTAAAATGGAATGTAAACAGAAACAAATGAACTCTACTGGATTTCAAATGAATAACACAATCACACTGATGGGAAAAAACAGCTATTTTTTGACCATACACCTTCAGTCTAAAGACACAAAGATCCATTAGCAAATTGAGCATTAGTAATTTTTTTATGTTTTTATGTTTTGTTTTGTTTTGTTTTGTTTTTAATAGTGATAGGGTTAGCAATTCTGAGTCTGCTTCCTGTGAATTGAAGCCCAGACAAATGAGTAAATCCAATGAGGATAGTATGAATCAGGTTTCTCACCTGCAGAAGGAATTTGAAAATACTGTACAGAAAGAAGCGAGACTAAATGAATCATCTGGTGTTAGACTGGATTTGGGAGTATTGATATGAACTCACAGATTTAAGAGCGACATTTTAGTTATAGGGATTCCCCAACCCTGTTGAGCCTAGACCCACAGGCACTCTAGTAGCACTTAAAGTCCAGATTTTAATTTCTAAATACTATTCTCCATGAAAGGAACTAGGACTCTTTGAAGAAACAACTATTTCAGGTATGGAGGCAGAGCAAGTAAAAGATGATCTTGTAACATCCTGTCATGAAATGCCCAAAGATTGTGGGGTATGCCAAAAGCCCACCAAAGGGGTTCCCACTGGCTCAATTTGGAAGAGTTGAGCATCAAATTCAAAGGAAAAGACTTCAAAAGCAACAACAGTTAAGGGGAATTATCCAATGGAAATGAGAAGACAACACTCAAGAATGACATTTTTCAAGTACTCAAATCATTGAAGAGCTAGAATTCTACACCCAAGGAAACTACTCCTCAAAAATGAAAAGAAAGCAGTAATTTCAGATGAATTCATCCTGAGCATACCTACACTAAAAGAAATGCTGAAGGGAGCTCCTTAGCCAGGAGAAAAAACATCCTCAATAAAAGAATAATAATGCAGAAAATAAAAGCAATGAAAAGGGTAGAGAAGTGAATAAATTTAAATTATTATTGACTATTTAAAACAGTAACAAAAATGTCTTGTTGGCTTCAGAGATATAGAATTAAAATGTCCCACATCAATAACAGAAGAGCTAGGAGGGTAAATTTGTTCCAGTGCTGCAATGTACAAGCATTTTTGGGCAAATGGTAACAATCCTAATTCAACAATGACTAGAATAGATTAAGGATGCATGGCATAACCTCCAGGAGAGTCACAAAAATAGAAAAAAAAAAGTTTAATTAAGAATTTCAACCCTAAAAAAGCAATATATGAGATGAAAGAAAAAACATAATGAGACAAACAAAAAACAACAGTAAGATAAAGGATTTGAGTGAAAATAGTAATAATTACATAAGTAATAACTAAATACTCTAGATAAAGGGCAAAGACTGTCAAAATGAATTTTTAAAAATCCAAGTACATGTTACTTATAAGAGATACATCTTAAACATAAAGATGCAGAAAAATTGGGAGTAAAAGGGTGGAAGACATATTAATAAGAAAGAAGGCTGGTATAGATAAGCTAATGGCGAAAAAACAGATCTTAAGAAATACTGTTACATTTAAAAGGGGGGCTTTTGATAAAAGAGCATAAGGATCATAAAGATAAAAGGTCATATCAACATGAAGATTTCATAACATACCTTCAAATACAGGAAATGAAAATTAACTAAGCCAAAAGCATACTAGACAAATTCCCAACCACACTGTGCAGCTTTAATACACCTCTCTCAGGTAAAAAAAAAAAAAAAAAAAGCAGAAAATAAATCAGTTAAGATACAGAAAATTAGAGTAACATGATTAACACAGCATCCAAGAATTGTATTCTCAAGCATATTTGGAGCAGTTACCAAAATAAAACATGTTTTGAGCCATAAAGCAAGTCTCAACAAGTCCCAAAGGATTAAAACCAGGCAAGCATGTTCCCTGACCACACTAGAATTAATTTAAAAATCAATAACAATAACAAAAAAGAACTTTTTAAAAAATTCCCAAATGCCTGAAAAACTCAATCAATATAGTTGCAAATAACCTATGAGTCACATAGACCTTGTATTAGAAATAAGAAAATGTTTTCAACAGAAAGATAATGAAAATTTTAATATAAACTTGTGGAACACAGCTAATCTGTGTGTGGATTAAAAGGTAACAGTTAATTAAGAGTCTAAGGATGGAAACCAATGATCTAAGGATTCATCTCAAGAAGCTTCAAAGAAAACAGCAAATTAAACTCAAAGAACAGTGTGAGAGATCAACAGTAAAGATAAGGACAAAAATCAATGAAATGGAAAAAAATGTAATAGAACAGAGGTAGTCAAACTTTCTGTAAAGGGACAGATGGTGAACATTTTAGAACATTTTGGGTAATAACATCTGTAAGGACTTCTCCACTCTACCAGTGTAACACAAAAGCAGGCATAGGAGTATATAAGCAAATGCACATGGCTATGTTTCAATTGAACTGTATTTACAAACAGGTTGTGGTTTTGATTTGACCAATCAGTCACATTTTGCCAATCTCTGTGAAGGAGGAATTACAAAAAGTATTTTTTTTAAAAAAGTGGGCTGTGTGATGGGAAGGGATGATTAAAATTTATTAAAACCCTGGTAAGATTATAAAGAAAAAACGGAAGGCAAAAATGGTAAACATAAGAAAAAGAAAAAAGAGAGCCACCACCACAGATCTTAAAGGCATTAAAAAGTTGAGATAGTATGAATAACTTGAGGTCAACAAATGTAATAATTCAAATGAGATGGACAAATTCATTCTTAGAAATACTAACTAAACTGACACAAGAAGAAATAGAAAATCCAAACCTTTTTATGTCCTTTAAAGATATGAGTCAGTAATTAAAATCCTACCCACGAAGAAAATTTCCAGCCCTAATGGAACATCAATAAGTTCTTAAAACATTTCAGGAATTAAAATCAATGCTCTACTAATTATTCAAAAAGCAGATAAAATAAAATCATTTCTGAACTCATATTTTGAGGCCTTGATACAAAACTTCACAATAAAGGAAAATTGTTACAAGAAAGAAAAAGTATAGGTCAATTTCGCTCATGAATATAGAGGAAAAAATTTGGCAAAGTCAAATAAAAATATTATGAGATCAAATCTTGTGATATGTACAAAGAATAAATCTTAATATACCACAGTAATAAAAGACTGGTTTAATATTTGAAAATCAATAAAATTCATCCCCATTGACTAAGTAAAGAAGAAAAGCTATATAGTAACAAAATAGATGTAGTGGGGAAAAGTCATGAAATTCAACACTCACGCATGATTTTTAAATAACAAACTAAGAATAGAAGGGAATATCTTCAAACTAATGAAAAATGTCTTTTTTGAGATCAACAGTAAATATAGTAATGGTAAACTATTGAAAGGTTTCCCTCTGAGACAAGGACAAGGATGTCTGCAATCACTACTTATAGTGGATATGACACTGGTGATACAAAGAAAATTAAAGTTTTTTGAAAGAAAGAACTGTCATGGTTCACAAGGGATATGATTTTAACATAAAATATTCAAAATAAACTAACAAGAATTAAAAAGTGAATTTACCAAAGTCTCTGGATATAGACATCATAGTTAAAATCAACTGTACTTCCCTATACCACACCAAACAATTAGAAAGTGAAATTTTTAAAACAATACCACTTTCATTAATATAATGTAAACTACCCAAGACTATCTAGCATCAAAAGCATCCCCTAGGAAAAGGCCTAACAACAAATGTGCAAGAGCTATACATTGAAAACTGTAAAACACTGCTGAGAGAAATTAAGGAAGATCTACATAATGGAGGGGTATACCATTTCCATGGATTGGAAGTCCAAGTGTTGCAAAAGTGTCAATTTTCCCAATTGCTTTACAGGTTCAATGTAATCCGAATCAAAATTCCAGCTAACTAGCTGCCTTTGAAAATTAATAGCACTTTTGGTAGTATGGCCATTTTGACAATATTAATTCTGCCTATCCAAGAACATGGGAGATCTTTCCATCTTCTAAGGTTTTCTTTAATTTCTTTCTTTAGTGTTCTGTAGTTCTCATTGTAGAGGTCTTTTACCTCTTTTGTTAAATTGACTCCCAGATTTTTTTTTGAGGCTATTGTGAATGGGGTAGTTTTCCTAATTTCTCTTTCAGGGGATTCATCACTTATGAATTAAGAATGCATTAGATTTATGAGTGTTGATTTTATATTCTGCTACATTACTGAATTTATTTATGAGTTCTAGAAGTCTTCTGGTGGAAGTTTTTGGCTCCTCTAAATATAGAATCATATCATCTACAAATAGTGAGAGTTTAAGTTCTTTTCCTATTCATATCCCTTTTATTTCTTTAGTCTGTCTAATTGCTCTGGCTAGAATTTCAAGGACGATATTGAATAGAAACGGTGGGAGAGGGCATCTCTGCCTTGATCCAGTTTTTAGAGGGAATGTTTTGCGTTTTTCTCCATTTAGAATGATGTTGGCCGTTGGCTTAGCATAGATAGTCTTTCCAGTGTTGAGGTATGTTCCTACTATCCCTATTTATTCTAGCGTTTTGAGCATGAAGGGGTGCTGTATTTTATCAAATGCTTTTCCTGCATCTATTGAAATAAGCTGTGGTATATATATGCAATAGAATATTATTCAGCCATAAAGAATAATAAAATTATGACATTTGCAGGTAAATGGATGGAGTTGGACAATATCATGTTACATGAAATAAGCCAATCTCAAAATACCAAAGGTTGAATGATTTCTCTGATAAGTGGTTGATGACACATAACAGGGGTGGGAGGAGGTGAGGGAAGAATGGAGAAAGGATGGATTGTGTAGAGGAAAATGAGGGATGGGGAGGGAGCAGGAAAGGAAAGATAATAGAATGAGACAAACATCATTACCCTATGTATATGTATGAATACGCAAATTGTATGATCCTACTTTGTGCAGAACCAGAAAAATGATAGTTGTACTCCATTTGTGTACAATGAACCAAAATTTAAAAAAGAAAAATAAACTGATCCTAAATTTTACATGGAAAGACAAAAGACTTAGAACAGCCAAAACAGACATGAAAAAAGAAAGTTGAAGAACTTACACTATCAAATATTGAGATTTATTATATAATTAAAAATAGTGGCATTGGCACAAGATAGATAAATATATCCATGGAAGAGAACAGAGAGTCTAAAAAACAGATGCACTCATTCTCATGAGACTACATAGTTTATAAAACAAGTGCCAATGAAGGAAAAGATGTTTTTAATATAATTAATATTTTGAATGAAACCTTATCCTATCTCAAAATATGCTAAGAAATTCCACACGAATAATAGGACTAACAATTAACTGGAAAACAATTAAGCTTCTACAAAGTAACACAGGATATATTTGTAACATTGGGGTGAGCAAAATAATCTCCTAATGCAGGAGATCAAGGTGGGGGGTTGTGCATCCAAAGATACAAAGTTTCAGTTAGGAAGAATAAATTCAGCGCCCTATTGCACAACACGGAGACTACAATTAATTATAAGGTACTGTGTTCATGGAAACAGCTAAGTGTAGATTTTAAGTGTTCTCATCACACACCAAAAATGACAAGTACAAAGATGCATATGCTAATTAGCCATTCCACAATGCACATATATTCCAAAACCTCATATCCTACATGATAAATGTGTACAATGTTGGTCAATTTAAAAAAAAAACACTCAAATATCATTTACCATAAAAGATCAACAAATATAATTTCTTTAAAATTAAGAACTTATGCTTATCAAAAGACATGAGTAAGGTATATTATATATATATATACATATATATATATATCTGACATATATATATATAAAATATGTTGAGATTTCCTACAGATCAGTGAGAAGAAAAAGACAGCCCAACTCAAAAATAAAGACTGGCATAGAACTTAATGAAAGGAGACATCCATTGCCAATAAGCATAATAAGAGTTATTAAACACCATTAATCATCAAGGAAATTCAAATTAAAACCCCAGGGTTTTCCTTTTAAACTCTTCAGAATGGCTACAGTTTTCTTGTGTTAGTGAGGATGTAGAATAACTAAAACTTTATTATCTTGGTGGTGGCAGCATAAATTGCTGCATACAATTTAGAAATCTATTTTTCAGTATCTACTAAAATTGTGCAAATGCATATCCTATGATCCAGCAGTTCTACTCCTGCATATAAAACTAGTAGAAATGCGTACATCTGTACACCAAAAGACACATACAAGACACACAGTAGAACTGTTCATATCTTCCCCAAACTGGAAACAACACCTTCATCAATAGTCAAACCAATAAACAAATGATAACAGATTCTTACAATAGAGTACTATACAGCAATGAAAAATAATGACTTTCTGCTATCTTACTAATAGATCTCAAAGACATAATTTTAAGGGAAAGCAGACAAACATTGTGCAATTTCATTTATATAAAGTTCCAAAACATCAGAAGTAATCTATAGTGAGGGAAATCAGAATGGAATTTACTTTTGAGTGGTGGATAATGACTAAGGGACATAATGAAGCCTTCTATAGTGCTAAACCTTTAATGTTCTAAACCTTTGTCCGGGGGTGATGACACTGGTGTGTGACTGCAGAATTTATGAATCTTCATCAAGCGTCTTACATTTATGAGTGTGTTATACTTTAATAAATTTCCTCCCATAAAATATGCGATGTGGACAGAGGTTACACGATTACACTAAGTTAGTGTTCAGAGCAGATTTTCATTTTTTCTATGCAAAGAAATGGGCAATATACCTCTTGCCCATTCATCCTGATGCAAACTCAGAAGACTTGAAGAAAGCAAGATTCTTCTGTGTGGGTCAGCTTTCTGTTATGGTAACAAACACCTGAGAAAATCAACTTATAAAATAGTTTATTTGGGTTCAGTTTTAGGGGTTTCAGACCCTGATCCATTGGTTCAGAAAAAGAGTCCAACTCTCCTCTTTCCAAAGGCACAACCCACGATGGTAGACCTCTCACCAGATCCTACCTCTGAAAGGCTCTGCCACCTCCCAGGAGCACCACACACAGGAGCAAGCCTTTGGTACCAGGCCTCTGGGGGGCACTCTAGATGCAGATCAGAGCATCTCTGGATTCACATAAAGCCTTGTTACCTTAGCTGTGATTTTGTTGTTGTTGTTGTGTTTTTTGTTTTGTTTTGTTTTGTTTTGTTTTGTTGTACTAGGGATTGAACCCAAGGGCACACCACCACTGAGCCACATCCCCAGCCCTATTTTGTATTTTATTTAGAAACAGGGTCTCACCGAGTTGCTTAGGCCCTCCCTAAGTTGCTGAGGCTGGCTTTGAACTCGTGATCCTCCCGCCTCAGCCTCCCAAGCCACTGGGATTACAGGTGTGTGACACCGCGCCGGGACCTTAGCTGCTTTATGGACACGTGCACACGCATTCAGGTCCATGTAGGCACCAGCATGCAGACAGCCTTCACATAATAGAAGAAAAGGTGGTGACTTGAGAGTGCTTGGTGACCTTCCAATAACCAGCCATCCCCACGACACTTAAAATGAGAAGGGTCTTAAATGTTTACCATAAACCTCCTAAGGAATCAGCCTATCTGTAACTTCTGGTAACACACAGGCGAACGCTGGCCCACAGGAACACCACAGAATTCTCCAAACAGAGAAAGCTCTGCATGGTCCTGAGTCCCCCCGGGCATTTTGACTGACTGCTTTGAGACACTGGAGAGGAGTCATTCTTAGGAAAAATTTTAAAGAACTGTATTATTAAGTAACAAAGAACAGTGGCAAGATGCAGAGACAATCAGGGGTGATGTGAGCTTCACTGCCATTCAGAGGTTACAGATCATATGAAGGCCATTCCAACCCCTTTAGGAATGTGCCTGGATGCCCCAGAAAAAGTCGCTGTGAACCAGCCCCTTCCTGAAGGCTAGGTGCATGGGGGACAGGCAGGTGGCGGCTCCTGCCATGCAGAGACATTCTCAGGGAACTGTGAAGATATTAGCTATTTTACTCAATTTATTCCAAGCTGAAACATAATAGTACATTATAAAATCTGTTTTGATTTTACTTAATCTAATGAAAAAATGTTCATCTTTTTGATAAGTGCTCATTAGCCATTTTCTTCTGACATAAACAGACAAGAAAGATGTTCTCCGGCTGCATTTAAAACCCAACTCAGCTAATTACAGTGCAATGACTCAAAGAACAAAATCAGCGTGCTGAAGTTTCTCACTTGAATTGTCTTTAGAGTTGAATTAAAAATCTTTAAAAAAAAAATTAAAAGGGTCTCAGCAGTGTGTTTTACATTTAGGTGAAATGATGTTTAAGTAAACAAAGGCTGAAGTCTAGCACAGGATAGAAGTTTTCGAATGTTCTTTTCTGGTCAATTGCTCTCTAAGAGTAGTTTGAATTTGCCAACAGAGGTAAGTGCTTACTGCTTGGCAGGGAGGAGACTCTCTTTTTTGGCAGCAGTGATGAGTTTGGATAATAAATTCACCCTACTTCACCCAGTCCCTTGTGAGAGCAAAAGTCAACACGTAGATAATACGTGGTCAGAGTTGGAGCCTGACAAGGACCAGGAAATAGTATGAAGCTAAATGGTCCACATGAGACTCATTCCTCCTATAGCCCAGGCTCCTGCTCATGACCTTAGGAATATCAGGTGGTGTGGGATTTGGGCTATAACACTATCCTCAATGAGTCTGAAAGAATTCATGCCAGTATTAGATTTCAACTCCAAGAAAAAATTTTAACTTGCATAATCTGACTTTGGGGAGTATTTTAAATGTGGTTATGATCCAAAAGGATCATTTTGTGATTTTTTTTTAAATTTTTTTTATTACAAAATACATTTACCTGAAACTCGAAATTCTGAAAATTATTTTAGATCTATGACTTATAAATGGTGCTGATTATACTCAAACTCCTATCACAAAGAGGAATAAGCAAAAGGAATTAAATATATCACTTTTTCCTACTCTAAGAAGTGAGTATCTAAATGAGCACCTACAGGTTTTTTTAAGGTTCTGTGGAATGAACCACAAAATAACAGAACAGTCTAGTACTAGGCTGATGCCATGGACACTTGCCTGAGTCTCCTTCACAGATGACTTCGCTAGCATTTAACAGTCAACAGACATCAGATACTAAGGAAAAAATATACATCTCGAGTCTTGCAGGGATTCAGATCGTGCTAGTGTGTGTTGTTTAGGAAAACGTCTCTTCTTCATTAACAGAGCTGTTAGCACAGTACAGCTGAATCCTGAAGCAACCACGCAAAGCTTGCTGGTTAAGAACTCAGGCTGGCCGGGCATGGTGGTGCACGCCTATAATCCCAGCAGCTTGGGAGGCTGAGGCAGGAGGATCTTGAGTTCAAAGCCAGCCTCAGCAAAAGCAACGTGCCAAGCAACTTAGTAAGACCCTGTCTCTAAATAAAAATACAAAATAGGGCTGGGGATGTGGCTCAGTGGTTGAGTACCCCTAAGTTCGGCCCCCAGTTGTCCCCTTTCCTGCCCCCCAAAAAAGAACTCAGACTGGAGGAGGCAGAGTTTCACATTCAACCCTGCCACCTCCTCTTCAAGCGAAGGAGGACGATTCTTCCCTTTTCCAGACTTCACCAAGGAGTAAGTCGTGGGGTGAAATAACACTGGCATTGCTGCTGTGAACATCCTACAGGGTGAGACAGGGAAAGCGCTTAGCATAGGCCTGGCACGTGACCAGGATTCAAAAATGTGGCCGGCATGGAGGAACCACCAGGAGGATGGGAGCCTTGAGAACTTTCCTGCTGTCTTCCATTTCATGCTGTGTGACACTGTCAACCTTCCAGGGCTCTCCGGAGTTAAAAGGCAAACCTTTTCTCTGTACCATACTAAGTGATCAGTTTCGGACATCAGGCCCCAACGTTGATCTTCTTATCATTGTGATCTAATCAGTGCTCTTTATTAAATATCATCCCCAAGTGTCAGTATGTGCAAGGAAACGGTGCACGGCCTGTTCAGTCATCACGGGTCACCAAAAAACAGCTTTTCTGAAATTCTACTGCTGGGCTTATGCTTCCATTATCCAGTTTGTCCCAGCATTCAAGATATCCTATTTGCCCAACGTCCTACTTACAAGACAGCTTGGATATATCCCAGTGATCTATTTATAGGACAATCTATTTTCATTCTTAATGAGAATGAAGGACACATAAGCTCTAGATGGTGATTTCTAACCTACTTTAGCATACCTGTCATTTTCCTTGAAATACAGAATTGAACACTTGGGACTTCATGGTGGTTTTGTTATTGTTGTTCTTTTTAGTTATCTATAACATTAGGATACATTTTGGCATAATCACAAAAGCATGGAGTATAACTGGCCCCAGCCCTCCCCCACTCTTCTCCCTTGCCCTGTTCCCCTCCTTCGCTCTACTGATATTTCTGTAATTTATTTATAGTTTTGTTTTGTTTTTTTAATTAGTGTCTCGTGGATATACTTGATTGGGATTCACTGTGCTGGGGTTTTAATACTGCTTGGAACAAAGGAAACATGTGCCGGTTTATTGGTAGATGGGAAGGCGCCATGTTTGTTTTACTTTGGTTTTGACCATCACAACTGAAACCATCAGTGTTCCCCAATCCTTTGCATGCTTACAGAAGCTAACCCAAACACCTTATTGCTATCCATTAATACGAAAACCTAATGGTCACTTGTTATTGAATGCTTACTAAGTTCCAAGAACTGCATGAAACTTTTTCATAGACTGTTTCGCTTAATTCTCAAACAACTCTAGACAGTGAGTGCTGGCATTCTAATATCAAAGTGAGTATCAAAGAGATTAAGCAGGTAGTAGCGTGCTCTGGTTTGAATGATGGTGTCCCATCCAAAATCCACCTTGAGACTTAATCCCATTGTGGTGGTATTAAGAGCTGGAACCTTTTGGGAAGTAATTAAGTCATTGGTGGATTCATGCCTTTTAAAGGGACTGGAGGAAATTAGCTCAGATCCTTTTTACCTTTGTCTCCCTTCCACCATGTGAGGACAGAGAGCTCAAGGTGCCATCTTGGAAGCAGAGACTGGGGTCCTCACCAGCTCTTAATATTTGATCCCCTCCTCCATGTGCAAGTAATCTCCCTGTCCTCCAAACCAGTGATCTCCAAAGTGTGAGATGTGTATCAAAGGGTGATCCAGAATGATCCAACCCATGAGAAGCATGGAAGGCAGGAAGGAAATTCTAGATCTTCTATTCAAGTTGATTTTTTAACAACAAAATGAGGAGAGAAGTTAAGCATTAATAGAATATATGGCTGGATGCTGACACACTCATAGAGAAACCTGGAATGTCCTAAGGGAAGGGGAATTCCATTGTAGACAGTTGCATCCCCATCAGACAGGGCCCTGGATAAGTAGCTTCATACATGTTATATTATGTACTCCTAAATACAAACAGTTTTAAAATGATGCCTTCCAAACAGTGGGGGGGGCATGGATTGAAGAGAATACGAAAACACAAGTAGAAGCACATCAGGAAAGGAACAGGAGAGCTGATTTTTCTCACTTCCTACTACACTTTCTTTGTCTGCCACCACAGGGGATAAAAGTGATGGAGTAATCAGGTCTGTCAAAAAATTAGACAAAAGAATTTAAGTACAGACATGAAGCCACATCAGTAATGATTAAGGTTTCCTAACATGGATGCTATGTCTTGTTCAATTACAGAATTTCAGTGAACTTGATAAAAAGGACTTAGAAGTCTCTCATGGCACCTGTTGCCTACTCAACATCCATTCTCACATTCTTTCTTACTAAAAGAACGCTGATTTTTGGAAGGGATGGCTTGATTCTCCAGATTGCCTTGCTGGCGTGGGCAGCCATGTAACCCTATATTTGACAATGAGAGCAAACAAAGTCTGATGGGATCTCAGGAAGAGTTTTTGATTCATGAACATAGACCACCCTCCTCCCTCCTTTGCAGGTCTAACTTAGGAGGCAGGACTCCTCCTCTTCCCTTCTGTCTGGAATTCTGATGGGAGACCAAGAGCAGCCATATGGTTGCCATGAAGGAACAAGGACAAAGACACCAGGGAGGAAAGAGGAGGGGTCTGGAACCATCTCTGGGCTGTGAGCAAAAATAGACTCTGATTCAGGTAAGCCACTGAAACCAAGTGTTTATTACATGCAGCCAAATGTAATCCTCTGTTGAGGTTTAAAACTTAACATCAAAAGACCAAAGGCCCCACACCAATGGAAACACATTCTTCCTGCTGTTTTCCAAATGGCTGAGATTATACACAGAAACAACATGGCAAAAATTAAAGTGCATCTCCGAATCTGTACATATTCTGTCCGTTTATTCAAAATTCCATAAGCATTCGTATATTTTTTCCACATTTACATCTCTACTTTTAATGGAAAGACTACATGAACTAGTTTGTCCCTTAAACTTTATAATGAGCCATAGACAAAAATAGGCATCTCAAAAGAATCAATGAATTAAGGAACTCTGACAGGTCAGAGTACAACAGTACAACCCATTATCTTTCTTTCATTTTTATTTAAAAATGCCTTTATTATAAATAGGCCACATGCACTTGATAAAATAATGGAGCACCACAGAAGAGCATTAAATGAAAATTTCACCTCTTCCGAAGCTATTTATATAAATAGTTACTGCATTCAGGGACTGGGCCACTTGAATGGTCAAGGAACCACCAGACTCATTGAGGTCTCTCTATCCACCCTCTCACACACAAATCATTCACCACTTTTTTGCAATTATGTATTTGTCAGTGTGGTTGTTTAATCCATATCCATCTCCTTCTCTAGACAAGGGCTCTTTGAGGGCAGAGATCTATTGTTAGAGTTTCATTACAGGCCCTGATCCTATTAAGCACTCACCAAAAAAACATCCGCTGAATGGATGTATGAGTGAATACTGATGAGTATTAGAAATAATGAAGTTCTGATTTCAGGACAATAGGGTGCACAATATAAATATATATGCTTTTTCTTTGTCAAATTAAAAATATAAATTGGAGTAATGCAGTTCTGGAGAATTGAACCCAAACTGCTCTTTGCAACTCAGTGACCTCTGTCAAGAACTGGAAAGGATGCAGTTGTCAGAGACCAAAAGGGTCACACCCATTATTCAAGTCAAGACTTTCTTGTTCCCTGAGTCATCAGCCCTGATGGACATGGACTTATAAAGGAGGAAAAAAAGACTTCTAACTTGTGTTATGTCCTATCCAAAGGAAGAAGTTTTTCATCAGGCTCCTCCTTAATCTCTCAAAGTTTCCTTCTTTATAAACAGAAGGTTCTGACCCCTGAGATGTCTGCAGTTAAGAAGCCTGGCTCAGGGTGTGAAGGCAATCCATAAACCAACCCCTCTCCCGATGGAAAAGCAAGTGATTTGCCTCCACCAAAGTAACTCTCATCTGTAACACTACAAATCCCACCACTTGACCTTGGCATCCCGAACATGGCCCAGAAGTGTTGGTGATCAGAGCTGGGCAGGCAATGCTACCCACAAGCCAACCTTCACAGGCTCCCTGGGAAGAACAAAACAAGGGTTCCCTAGAAAACACAGTGAAGGCTGGGTTACTGGGTTCTGATCCAACCATGTTGGGTTCTTCCTCCTCCTCTCCTCCTGAGGTTGGAGACAGAGCACATGTAGGTGCAGGAGAAGCCAATCATGTAGTGTAAGGACTGTGCAGGAGTCACCCACTGAATTGTTTATGGTATTTTTGCAGACACCTCCACCCTGCGACACTGTGAAAGTCCCCTCGGCTCTGGTGGCTCTGTTTGCCCACTCCACATCTCACTGAAATTTAATTTCCACTAAAACAACATTAAGAAGTGAGGCAGTTCCTAAAATCTATTTTAATTGGTACATAGTAATCATACGTATTTATGGGGTACAGTGTGGCACGTTGATATACATATATAATTTGTAAGGATCAGATCAAGGTAACTGGCATATGTATCACCTCTTTCTATGGGGAATATTCAAGATCCTCTCTACTATCTATTTTGGCAGATTCAATTAATTCTTGTCAACCATTGTTATTCTACTGGGCAATAGAGCATTAGAAGTTTTTCCTCCTATCCAACTACATCCCTGTATCAAACAATCATCCTCTCTCCATTTCCCCACACCCTTCCCAAGCTCTGGAAACCACTATTGTATTCTCTACTTCTATGAGATCAACTTTTTGGCTTCCACATATAAGTGAGAATTCCAATGTTTGTCTTTCTGTGCCTGACTTATTTCACTTCACATAACGGCTTTCTGTTTCAAGCATATTGTCCCAAATGAAGAATTTCCTTCTTTTTTATGGCTGAATAATATTCTATTGGTATATATAACAGATTTTCTTTATCCAGTGATGGATACCTAAGTTGGTTCCACATCTTTGCTATTGTGAATACTACTGCAATAAACATGCAAATACAGATGTCTCTCAAGATACTGATTTCAATTCCTTTGGATATATAACCAGTGTAGGATTGCTGCATCCTGTGATTGCTCTACTTCTAGTTTTTGTTTTCCATCATGGCTGCACAATTTACATTCAAGAAGTAGGACCCTGAAGAGGTGATCAGACATGAGGGCTCTGCCCTGACGGGTGGTTTAGCACCTTTTAAAAATGGCTGTTTTAGGAGCAGGTTCTCTCTCTGCGCTCTTCTGTTCTCATGTCATGTGAAGAACGCTGCCCCTCCCCTCTGGAGGATGCAGTTAGTCTAAGGCACCATCTTGGAATCAGGACTGGGCCCTTAACAGACATCAAACCTGCCAGCGTCTGGATCTTGAATCTCCCAGCATCCAGACTGTGAGAAATAAATTTCTGTCCTTTACAAATCACCCAGTACCACCTGGTCATGAACACAATGGAGTCAAGCGGCAGAGCAAGAGAAAAACTCTGAAGACGGGTGTAAACAACAAAAACAAAGAGGCCACAGCAAAGGCAGAGAAAAGGCAGGAGGTGAAGAGCGGGGGAGTTCTTCAGCTGCCTGTGCCTGATTCTCCTCTATGAAAATGGGAGCGATTCCTGTTTAGTCTTGAATTCGGGTGCAAAATGCCAGCCGCACAAATGTGGGCTGGGGATTTCGATGAGAACCAGGAGTCCAAGCTGATGACAAGGTCACTATGCCACATGGTGCGATAGGACAGATTATTTTCAAAAAAAAGATCTTCAGATGCGTGAACAGAAGTAGAACTGTTTTCAGCAAACAAGGCAAGAACATTGGTCTTTCAGCCTGTCTGTAGGGACAGCACTACCTTCTTAAGGGGCACTATCTTAAATTCCAGAGGAAAACTACCAGCAGGACAAAAGGCTTAGAAACCAGAGTCTCTGGAACAATCAAGGCTCATTTCAAGACCAGCAGGGACGACTCCGCCATGCAGAAAGCCCAATCCTTCTGACCATCTCAGCTCACTGCCCCACCACCTTGCTGTGAATCTGACAATCACTAGCCTCTCTGGCGATGAAAACACCCTTTCTTAATCCATCTCACTCCCAGGGCAAGTCGATCTAATATCGTGTGTGTGTGTGTGTGTGTGTGTGTGTGTGTGTGAGAGAGAGAGAGAGAGAGAGAGAAACTACATAAATATATTAGGAATCCTTTCTTTTCATCCTACCTCATTCTAAAAGGATTCATGCAGCTTACAGTGATGTCCACAAACAATGCAAAATAGCACACAGTGAAGAATAGATAAGATAAATATCCTCGTCTTCTACTCTCCCCTCCTGCACTCTATTTTTGCCTTGGGGTCCCAAGTCACAAATGCCATCTGTCTTACCCAACACCTGCTCTGAATGAGCCGCTTCCGCACAGGCAGACTGAAGGAAACCTGTGTATTCTGCTACATCTCCTCTGACAACAGACAGGAATGGGAAATAGCAGAAACAGGACAGGGCCACTTACCCCAAAGAGCTGACCAACTACAGCCCTGCATTCTTCCAACAATTAATGGAAGCCAGGCGCAGGGGCACATGCCTGTAATCCCAGCACTTGGGAGGCTGAGGCAGGAGGATCGCAAGTTCAAAGTCAGCCTCAGCAACCTAGCGAGTCCCTAAGCAACTCAGTGAGACCCTGTCTCTAAATAAAATACAGAATAGAGATGGGAATGTGACTTAGTGGTTGAGTGCCCCTGAGTTCAATTCCCAGTACCAAAAAAAAAGAAGAAAAAAAAAAAGTCAACAATTAATGGAAAGTTAAACTGGCAATGTTGACTTAGGACAAATGCAGAGGAGAGAGAATTACTGCTTCTGAAAACTTGAAGGCTCCCATATGATCTATCTTTTCATTTTGGTTCTTAACAATGCTCTTTTGGGTACACTTTTATTTGAAGAGGTCACAGGTTCCTTTCTAATCTAAAGGATTTAAATCACAAATGAGTGAGTAAATTTAAATCACAAATTAGTGTATAATCAAGCAGTGTGGTTTGATGTCAGGGTTGTAGAGCCATTCTGCCTGGTTTCAAAGCCAAACCTGGTTGTTAGGTATGACTTTAGGTTTGATTTGTTTAGATTGATTAGGTTAGACTTTGGGCAAGCTCCTTGACATCTCTTAAAATCAATTTTTTTATCTTTAAAATGAGAATATTAATATGTTGTGAATGGCTTGACATACCTGATACTCAGCCCAGGAGCCAGCACATAGAAAGTGCTCAGGCAACGGTGGCTAGTGATCCCTAAATATATGTGTGTTTGAAGAGATGTTGTGTAGGAAAGGGAAAGGCAGCAGAGAGCCCCAAAGTGATTCATTATCGTCACTTCTAGAAACGAACACTGAGTGTCCTTTAGATTACAACTTACACTCATAGACTCCTAAAGCTCAAGAAGTAAAATCTAGGCTCAACAAATGGGATGGAATCAAACTAAAAAGCTTCTTCACAACAAAGGAGACAATCAAGAATGTGAAGAGAGCCTACACAGTGGGAGAAAATCTTTGCCACCTGCACCTCAAATAGGGCATTCATCTCCAGGAAATACAAAGAACTCAAAAACGCCAAAAAAATAAAATAACCCAATCAATTAGTGGGCAAAGGAATTGATCAGGCACTTCACAGAAGAAATACAATTGGTCAACATATGTATGGAAAGTGTTCAATATCTCTAAGCAGTTAGAAAAATGCAAATTAAAACTACACTGAGATTTCATTTCACTCCAGGCAGAAAGGCAATTACCAAGAATACAAGCAACAATAAATGTCGGCAAGGATGTGGGGGAAAAGGTACACTCATACATTGCTGGTGGGACTGCAAATTGTTGCAACCACTCTGAAAAGCAGTATGGAGATTCCTCAGGAAACTTGGAATGGAACCATCATTTGACCCAGTCATCCCACTCCTCAGTTTATACACAAAGGACTTAAATCTGCATACTACAGTGACACAGCCACATCATTATTTATAGCAGCTCAATTCACAATAGCTAAACTATGGAACCAACCTTGATGCTGGGGCTAACTGGCTGACAAATTCCCTTCCAACTGTAAGACTCTCAATATGCATTAAAATCTAATATAGTAAGAACAGAAGAACCAAGCCAGGCCCTGGGAGGCCTCAGTCAGCTCACCCCAGAAGACTAGATGAGAAGAACTGAAGGCCATCTTCTGAAACACGGCAAAGACCAGGGATTCCAAGACCAGGGAAGGCTCAGATGGCCACAGGCCAAACCACAGAGAGCTGGATTATTTTGCTTGGCTTCAGAAAAGCAAATGCAAATTTAATCAACAATCAATCAGTGTTTGTTGTATCCAGGTAAGACATAATACAAAAACAGGTACCAGACTTGGTCCCAGAAATAAGAAGGAAACATCTGAAACAGACTGTCAGATCATTTAGGTGGGCAATGGCCACAAACCTTCTTTATCATCTGAGAAGCTGAGTTATGAAATGTCAGTATTTTCTCTCACAAGCTAACAGGTGTGGGTCTTATTTAGTACCCCTTCTAGACAATAAGGTGCTTGCTCTGAGGAGCCACGGTGTTTGATTCTGGAGAAGCTGCTGCATTAGGCTGGCCATGGTATTTCCAAACGTGGTTCCTTTGCAAAATGCTCACCAGAAAAGTGAGAGTAAGAAGTAACAGGGGCAGCTGGGGTTGTGGCTCAGTGGTAGAGCGCTTGCCTAGCATGTATGAGGTACCGGGATTGATTCTCGGCACCACATATAAATAAATAAAATAAAGGTCCACTGACGACTAAAAAAAAATTTAAAGAAGAAATAACAGAGGAGCCCTTGCACTGCATAGCTTAAAAATTTGCTCTTGAGATCTTGAAAGAAAAGTGTATCAAAGCCAATGAGTAAAAACAACATCTAAAAAACATCTGTCATTATCAGGGTAATTTCAAAATAAACTGTTATTTTGAAAGCTACGTTTCTATTCCTTACAGATGAGCGCTAGCTCTTGTTCCCAATCAACAGCTTTTTGATGCATTTAGTCCTAAATTGTCATGCTGCCTACAAAATCTGCAATAAAACAATTTGAAGCCCTAGAGTAAACAAAATGTGCTTAGCAGAATGGCAGGCTCCGGAAGCTGATCAGAAACAAGCAAACACTGTCTGTCAGGGTGCTTCCTGGCTTCTTCTCTGTTTTATTCATTTATACTAATGTGTGGACAAGAGAGTTGAAAACATTTTGCCTCAAATAAAACCCTGAGATTTATATGTAATTTCTAAGCTTATCCTTGGGAAAGAAGCCACAATCTGTTTTCAGACAAGAGTGAAACACTTGCAATTCCCTTTGAAAAACAACGTCCAATCTTCCCTTAAATTGAGATGCCAGAGCAACTAGATTGCAATTTAAATCAGAGGACAAAATTAGCCCAGGTACACCAGGGTGGAAGGAGAGGCAAAGCCGACACTGTGGTAAATAGCCTATGAATTCAAAATGCAGTCTTCCCTCCGCCCCTAGCAGATTTTGACTTCCAACAAATTAGAGAAATAAATTGGCCGTTCACCTACCATCTACTGGTAAACAAACATTTTTCACCTGCCACTTCATGACCATCTTTTGAGCTGAGACTTTTAAATTCCATAAAGGATTGGGGAGTAACAATAACTCCTGGAGTTCACAGTGATCTTTGGCAGGGCTGTAATGGAAACCAAAATCTGCAGCAAATTCCAACCATTTCCCATAGTAATAGAAGCCTTCATATTATTAATGTTAGCATGGCCTTGGGGAGGTGGGGTGGAACCTCAGGGAGAGGCAGCAATGGATAACAGAAGCTAAAGTATTTTGTCTCCTGGTAAACCCAAGAGATCTGGGTTTCAAGTTGGATCCAAAAAGCACAAACAAGGACCAACATCAAGGAAGGACTTGGCTCAGCAGAAATGAACGGAGCATTCTCAATGGACAGAGGCTTGCCAGCTAAGATTTCTTTGTGCTTCAGTGAATAGATTCATGGGTTGGGTCTTCTTACAAGCTGGGTTAAAGGTTTGACCCCCTAGTTCAGTAAGACTCAGTAGACCTTGGTTTAATCATAATCCCAGATGTGTCCACTCTTCGCTTCAGGTTCTATAACCAGCTGAGACTTCTGCTGGCAGAGAATGGTGTGTTTTATGGGAAGGGAGGGAATCCAATCTGATTGGAAGCATTTCTATTCCATAGAGGTGGTTTTATCTCTGCAAATATGTCCACTGGCAGGTTGGCTGGAACCAGACCTATCTCTCCAAGGCAAGGGCATTTCAGGACTCAACCCAAGTTGACTATCTATTTAGTCCAAAACTTTGCCATCAACTGAACACACAATCTGCCTAGCAGGGTTTCTGTGGCTCCCCTGTAAAAGCCATTGGTCCCAGGTGAGGGGATGGAGCCAGAGATGAGAGATCCTTCTACAAAATTATTTCTACAAAGGTTCAGGTGGGGAGAAGGGATGAGTGGAGATTTAAGTTAATCTACCATCCTAGCATTAAATTCTACACAAGTGGGCTTTGTCAAAAACTATACCGAAGCAATAAGCAGCTGAAAGAAAGCGGTCTTTCAATGAAGAAAGCTTCCAAATTTGCCATCTTTTCTGGTGAGAAAAGATGTGTGTCGGGAGGAAAGGTAGTGGGTTTCTACAAAACAGAGCAGATCACAAATGTGCTGATCTAACATTGTCAATGACATCTTGTCCCAGATGGCAAGTGAAGGAGACACTGGGATTTAAGGCACCGAGACACTTGCCAACAGGATAAGAAGACATCAGGGAGGGAGACAAACAAACAAACAAGAATCCTTAAATCATATGAAAGCAACCTAAGGACCAATTATAAGAATAATAAACACAGAGAACTCAGAGTAACATGAACTTCCAAGCGTAGAGAATGGGGACGCTGACTAAATTCAAATCTGTCTAGAGACTTTATTCTAGGGCAGCAGGCTGAGCTGCGGCAGTGTACACAAGTGGGGTGTAAAGTCAATGGGATTACATTTTCCTAATTATTTTCTGCTTGAGCTTTACAGCACATACACAAAATGAGATCAGCCGGGACTTGCCTCTCTAACAAATCACTCAGATTTAAACATTGCTCGCATAAACAAAGGGGGGTGGGGTGGGGGAGAGAGGCGCAAGGCTGGGAAAAGACAGAGAAGCGCTTCTTCAATCACAGTTGCAAGGAACAAAAACCTGGAGGGGGAAAAGAGTTGTTGGACCGCCACCAAATCTCCCCCACTGGAGACAAGAGCCCATCTGCTGAGCTCGGCAACTTCGCTTTAACTACCATTCAGCTCGCGTCTCTGCAGAGATCTGTCTGCAAAGCTGGCAGATGGACCCCCGCTTCCCCGAGTCGCTGTGTTATTTGTTTAATAAATTTAATTAATATCCATACTGCATTGGATTGCTCCCAGAAAAGGGGCCAAAGTGCTCCCTTTCCCCAATAGCTACATGATGAGTGATTTCCCAGAAAAGAGCAGATAACGGTGCCCCAGGGCCACTGAAAAATTAAAAGTACCATGTACTTACATTACTTTGTATGGATTAATTTTTCGCACTGTACTAATATACTTTTGATGAGTATTCTAGCTTTATGAAATTATGCAATCCCCAAATGGCAGGGTTTCCCTTCTTCCGGATCAGTCAGATTTGTTAGAATGTTTTTAACAGAAGCCAGTCGAACCACATATTCAACACTTTTATCTGTTTTCCCAAAATGAAGGGTCTGGAAGAGTAAGAAAGTCCCCTTTGGCAAACAGCTAGTACTGTGACCATTTTTAACAACTTGAAGACCTTCCTGATTCTCCTGAATTTGTATTATTTTCCAAGCTGAGAAACGTGGCTGTTGCACAGGAAGACTGTAAAGGATCTTGCGAAAACTCAAGGCAGAAACGCACGCCTTTTAAGTGGGGTCTGTGCAATCAACAAGTAGTGACAAGAATTAAAGGAGTGTTTCACTAGCCTTGATCCAATGTCATCCTGTCCTTCTAGGCAGCAGATTCCATCTTAAGCTAGATTTCCCATAGCATACTCCAAGAAAGACTGGTCCCTTGAGGATGTAGAAGGTATTCTATGGAAAAAGGGTTCTGTGTGGGAAATATTTCATCCAAGGAGACTAAGTAGGTTCCTTTACTGCAGAGTTCCTCAGAGGCTTTGATATGCTGTCAGGTTCTGTGAATAGTCTATAGAGGAGGAATGTCATTCAATAGAAAAGTCGCATTCCCTCAAACCCAGGCCTGTTTGGTTACTGCTATACCCCAGGACCTACCATAGGCCTGACAGATAGTAGGTACCCATTAATACTTAATGAACGAATGAACTAATGAATGAACGAATGAGCAAAGAGGTGAACCCTCAGAGGCTTTGCTTAGGGATAATCATTGGGCACTTGAACCTGACCATTGATGAGATTTATATTGAAAAAAAAAAATCAAAGGAACAAAATCACTTCTACATTAAGGAAGAACTGAAAGTAGTTGAGTCAAATATTGAATTTGGAGAGCTTCACTTTCAAGGTTTTATTTCCTTACTCCAGGTTGATTCTGTATTGAAACTCTTCCCCACTGCTGAATGGCCTAAGTAATCCCCACCTTCTCCATTCCTCTTTGTTATGAAACCTTGATTCTGTAGAATTTTTACCCATTTCAGATCCTTGACAATACCCTAATTTATTTGTCTTTTATGTTTAATCCCTTCCTAGAAACTAAGTAATGAATTTGATTCCATCACAAGCACTGAGCGGTGAGATTTTTTTAAAAAACTTACTCCTTTCAATTGATTTTTTTTTAACTGCAAAAGTTTACAAAGGCTGGATTATTTTGAGAGTTTTTTTATAATCTCAATGTTAAACTTATTAAACTAAAATTAAAATTTTATTCAAACTAATGGGAAAACAACTTATTTTAATGTGGTTAGTCAGCCCATATGCATTTCATCCTGAGTGAACCTCCACTGCTTGTCCTTACCTGATTTTCCCACTATACTCCATCCTATTGATAATAAGTTCACTTGTCTTTCTTTCATAATTTCAGAAAATTACAGTCTTTCCTGCTTGTGTAGTACTTGGAGAATATACAAAAAGGCACTCAGTCTTACATAACCAGGAGAACTATACATTTGGCTACTAATACTTCCTAAAGTTCAGTTCATTTGGCTACTAATACTTCCTAAACTTAAAGGAAAAAATGTACTTCTACCTGGTGAGTTCAAACTATGGATGGAAGTGTTATATTGAAAAGATCTCAGAAGACTTTGCTAACACGAAAAACTTCAGGAATAAAAGGAGAATTTAAGAGAAGGTTTAAGCAAGCAGTGCATTTCAAAAGTTCCCAGCATCAAAATGTTTCTTGAATTGGGAGAAATTGGTAAAATTAATAAACAGAACTCAGAAAATATTACTGGATAGATTTTGGAAGAAGGAGAAAAAAGGAAGAGGCAGGAAACAAGTGCTTATTGCATATTTACTATGTGTAAGCACAATATTAGACAAAGGTAATAATAATTAATGACAGCTAATATTCATTTATATACCAAATATATATTTTTTATGGATATGTATTCTTCCCAGTAAGCATAGTATTATGATTTTAAATTTGAGGAAACTCGGGCTCAGCTGGTTAAGCACTGTGCCAAGGGTCATGAGACCAGTGAATGGAATCATGGAGCCCTGATAGGGATAACTGGGTGGTAACTTCAGGCAGGTAGGGTGTGGCTGGAGGAACTGGGTTGATGGGAGCCTGCCTTTGAGGTATATATTTCATCCTTGTTGAAAAGAACCCTCTTCCTGCTTCCTGGTGCCATGTTCCCAGCTGCTTTCCCCCTGCCACACACATCCACCATGATGTTCTGACTCACCTTGGGCCCAAGGAATGGAGCTGGCCATGGATTGAGACCTCTGAAACTGAGACCTCTGAAATTGTGGTAGGGACTCTCTTCAAAGACAAGCTGGTGTGGTGTCTAGTTTCTGTGCACACATGTGCAACTGTCAACAACAAGGTGCGGCCAGTATCTGTGGGAGTGTGCATGACTCATAAGCATGTGCTTCTCAGAGAAAAGAAAGGCAAAGTAGCACACTCAGCGCACATGGACGACCCTGCAGGACTCCCCCCGCCCCCTCCCACTGTGCCTGTGCAGCTCCATGGTAACTTCCTTATGATTTTATAGTATAGAACACTTAGGTAAAATGTATTTTTCCATATAGGAAAGACAAAGGGGCTAATATGTAAGGGAGGGTGGGGGGGCGGAATAGCAGGGGCTATATAAGGTAAAGCCCTGCTGCTTTCAGGACAACCTTTGGAAGAGAATCCTGAGTCTATGCTTGCACAAAATAAACACTGCTTCCTGTTAAATCCCAGGTGCCCTATCTCTCTCTGAGCAAATCCCACAACACCATGAGGCCCCAAATAAACTTTTCCTCCTCTAAAATTGTACTTGTTAGGTCTAGTTAGGTCACAGCAGTGAAAAAAGCTGACTAAAACAGTAATTGGTACTGAGAAGTGGGGTCATTGCTGGGACTAACCTGACCATGTGGTTCAGAAACTTTTGGAGCTTTTTGGAATTCGTGGGAGGAATTTTTAGAAAGTTTAGTAATGCAAGCTGGGAAAGCCTCAGAATGTTGGGTGTGGACCTTAATGGGCAATTCTGGTGGGAGTTCAGAAGACCAGAATACTGATAGGACTGTAGACAATAAAGACGTGGTTTGTGATGTTTTAGAAGAAAAAGAGGACTCTGTTGGAAATTGGACTAATGACCATCGTGTAATGTTCTGGCTAAGAAGTTGTCTGCATCTTGCCCATGTCCTGAGACTTTCTGTGAGGCTGAATTTAAAGGTGATGGACTTCTTAATCTGACAGAAGAAATTTCTAGGCAGCATGGTATTCAGGCAGTGGCATGGATATTGCTAGCAGCTTTTAACCAAGTTTATTGTGATAATCAGGAGCAGAAAACAAAGCAGAAAGATTTGAAAAACTTGCAGTTTGGCCAGGAAATTGTGAATAAAATTGGGGCTAAGGAATGTGTGGTGGTTAAAAGACATTACAGCCTCTAAAGAAACACCAAAGACTGCCCACAGACAATAGGAAAGATGGCTTGAGAGTATCTTAGAAACTGGCAAGACCACACCCATCTAAGCTCAAGGGTATAAAAGTAAATATTCCCTTCAGAGAAACCAGTGAGGCAACCTACTTGCACAAGAGGACCTAGGAAGTTTTTTCAACATGCTCAGTCACCCAGACACTCAGAGGCTGCTGCAGCCATGGAGGCTTGGCTACTGCTCAAGATCTTGGCAAACTTTGGTAGGAATGCAGGATGTAGGAATGTAGGATCCTGCAGGAATGTAGGATGCTGGAGTTAGGGGGTCATGGAGGCTTCCACCAAGATTTCAAAGGAAGGCTTGAGAGGCCAGGCAAAGTGCAACTGAGATTAAATGCCAGAAACATGGGATGTCTGCTGAGGAAAGCTGCAGGAATCGAGCACAAACAAGACAAAAGAAAGGTCGTGTGGGCTGCAACCAGCAAAATCGAAGGGGCGGAGCTACACAAGTCCTCTAGAGAGAACATCAGGATGCCACGTGCTCCAGATGCTGGGTGTGAAGCTACAGGACTCATGTGCCCGGTTGGGTTTCAGTACTGCTTTGGTCCCATCCCTTCTTTCTATGCTATTTCTTCACATGGAAATGTTTACTATGTGCCTTTATGTATTGAATGTTTGTAACTTGCTTTTGATTTTTACAGAAGCTCACAAGGAAAGCTTGCCTTGAGATTCAAAGGAGACTTTAGACTTGGAGTTTGACTTTTTGGCAATACTAGAAATGTTAAGACCATGAGGACTCTTGAAAATGGACTAAATGTATTTTGCATTGTGAGATGGGTGTGAGCTTTTGGGAGCCAGAGGCAAAATGTTATGGTTTAAATATTAGTTGTCTCCCAAAAGCTCGTGTGTGAAACAATGCATGAAAGTTTAGAGGTGAAATGATTAGGTTATGAGAGCCTTAATCTAATCAGTGCATTAATCCCTTGGTAAGGACTAACTGGGTGGCAACTGAAGGCAGACAGGGTGTAGCTGGAGGAGCTGGGTGGATGGACGTGTAATCTGAGTATATATTTTTGTCCTTGTTGAGTGGAGCTCTCTGCCTGCTTCCTGGTACCATGTTCCCAGCTGCTTTCCTCCACCTCACCCATCCACCATGATGCACTGCCTCACTTTGGGCCCAAGAAATTGGCTATCGATGGACTAAGATCTCTGAAACTGTGGGTCCCAAAATAAATTTTTCTTCCTCTAAAATTGTTCTTGTCAAGTCTTTTGGTCACAACAGCAAAAAAGCTGACTAAAACACCATCCAAATTGGCTTAGCTGTCTTCCTCTACCAGATTTTCGGTCCCTCATTTCAATGTGATTTTCTTTTACAGGTATCAATTTCAATATTCTTTCTAATGTGAGGTGCTGTGATTGTTTAGGTCCCCTGCCACCTCTTCCTCATTTCGTAAATAATAATTAATTCAAGCAACTGTGTTCAACAATAAACCAAATTGAAAGACAAACACATACCTCTTGGCAGTTGTCTGCCTTCTCACCCAAAGACCTTGTTTCTTTTAAGGCACAAAATTCCCAGAACAATTCAACAAAGTTTTGATCATCTATTACCTATAAATATTAAAACAGATATGCTGGGAGCCTTCTGAGTACTAACTCTTTCTCTCTCCTACTTCATGCTGGATAGGAAATGTTCTGTTAACCACTACTTCATACAGATGATAATTAGTTATCCTTTGTAGTATAATAAACAAAGCCCAAAACTTTGCAGTTTAAACAACAAACTTTTTTTCACTGTTTCCATGGATAAAAAATCTGGGCACAGCTTAGTTGGGCGTCTCTGGCTTAAGGTTTCTCACGAAGTTGCAGCCAAACTCAGCTGGGTCTGCAGCCTTATCTGAAGACTCAACCGGGTGGGTGTGGATCTACTTCCAAGTTCACTCCTTTGCTGTTGGCAAGATCTAGTTCCTCAAAAGCTATTTGAATAAGGCTACAGTTCCTTGCTGGCCATTAGCCAGGGTCCTCCCTCAATCCCTTGCCACATGAGCATCTCCACAGGGCAGCTCATAGTGTATAGCTGGCTTCCCTCAGAGAGAAAGGAAGGGAGATCCCAAGATCAAATCTCAGAAATGAAATCTATCACATTTGCCATATTGTATTTTTTAGAAGTGAGTCACAGGGCTCAGCCTTATGCTCAAGGGGAAGAAATTGCTCAAGATGTGAAGACCAGAGGTACAATCAATTGGGGCCATCTTAAAAGAGGTCTACCATAAGAAATAAACAGTGTAGACATTTGTCTTTCTTCAGACACGTGCACACACACACACACAAAATGAATATTTACAGAATAACTCTTATTTCCCAATGTTTCTGTCTTAAATTTAAATGAACGCATTCAGAAAAATGCTCATGTACAGCAAATATTTTCATTCATTCAACAACTATTTACAGAGTGCATAATAGAACTACCCAACACTGTTCTGGAATATTTTTATTTTAAAAAAATAAATAACTAAAATTGTGTAGGAAAAATTCACCAAGACTATGACCAAGCTCCCCTCCCCTAAAAGCAGAGCCAAATGGAGAATAAAGATTAAGAAGACCATTGTTCTTTGTAATTAAAACAACCTCAGCACTTATTGTTAGAGACTATTTTAAGAGCATTTTCTCAGACTAGAACAGTGATGAGCAAATCCACTTGCCCACAGATATAAGACACATTAACTAATATTAGATTTAGTGAAAATGGGCTCTTTCAGTTTTCATTTGCCTTCCTCATTTATTTTATATTTCAATTGATCAGAATTGGGGAAAGAGATCCAAGAAACTATTCAAGCCCAGTACTCCTCAACCAGGGGCCATCAATGACAGAAAATGGCACAAACTAGATGCCTCTCTCCTGATGCTCAGAAAATACACCAGATTTTAACTGCCTTGAGGAAAAAGAAAAGGACAAGGGTGAAAAGAAACTATCTTAATTGATAGAACACTTACCAAAAAGAAACAGGGAAAATCCAGAATTATCCGAAATTATCTTGAATTGATAAGATTTTTTCTTCCTTTGTGGCCATTAATCAATCAAAATGAAGGTTCCTGAGTTGAGTTTGCTTCAGCTATAAAGAAAAAACTAACATTCCTTTTTATTTTTATATTTTTATATTTTTTATTTATTTATTTATTTATTTTGTGGTGCTGGGACTGAACCTAAGGCCTTGTGCTTGCAAGGCAAGCACTCTACCAACTGAGCTATGTCCCCAGCCCTAACATTCCATTTTTTTACAAATTAAGTTTGATAAGGATTTATACTCATTACACAAGCAAATAAATACTTTATCACCTTAAGTGTCAAGAAGGAAAAAGTAATAGAGGGAGAGGGAAAGTGATAGAGAATTGCTTAGTTGAAAACCATCTCTCTAAAGAGGTGATAAGCTGGGATGTGCTAGAAGAGAAAGTTCCAGACATGTAAAAAATAGAATAAGGCATGTTCCATGCGGAGGGAACAGGGTGTTTTCCTGATAAGAGTAAGATCTTGGCATTTTGGAATCTAATGGAGGCTCCCACCCCAGCATACAGGTGGGGTGGAGAGAGGAATAAAATGAGATCTTACTGGCTACTGCGTGAAAAATGGAGAGGGTAGGACTGAAAGTGGGGAAACTGATTATGAGGTTGCTGTGATACTTTAGGTAAAAGATTATAATTAGGTATGAAATTAGGTAATGATTATGATTATTGTTAATGGAGACAGAAGTTAGGGGCAAGAAATATTTAGCAAGTAGAAATGATAGGTGAGATTCCATGGCAGTGGTAAGGAAGAGGTAGAAAGGGAGGAGGGAAGGAAGAAGTAAAGGGGGGAGAGAGACAGACAGACAGACATGACTTCCACGTGGATGACTTCTATGGGTCTGCATTAACAACCTGGTGATCAGTGGACTTCCACTTGACCCATCTATTTTGACTTTGAGAAAGCAGCTTCCCCGCTGCTTTGAGAAAAATTCTACAGGACCTAGTTTCTACTACTTTTCATTCTGTCAGCCACCAATGGAATCCCCCATTAATTGGGAAGTCATATAGGAAACAGACTATAGTACAATGTCCCCAGAAAAAGATCCAAGAAACTAGAGAGTGTGTAGAATCAAGGAAATTTCTTTCCTGGTCATCCACTCCAACCACTTTGACAGATAAAGTGTGATTCAGAAGTTATGGTGTCATGACCAGAGTCAAACAGCTGGTTAATGGCAGAACCCAAGGCTGGACTCCAGCTCTTTTGATTAAATGAAATATGAATTGAGCCCCACAACAAATGGGTGTAGTGATTATAGGTACTTAATAGCCATGTATTCCTATTTTCCTTATCTCCCTCCTCCCATCTTTGGTAAAAGAGATGTGGCCTTTGAATGCAAATTGAAGGGTAAAACTTGGCACAAAGTTTTGAAAAGAACCTGCAATTATAGGCTATAAAATATGAAACTATAGCTCTAAATATTACCTAGGGAAAAAAAAAGGAAAGGAAAAGAGAGAAAAGGAATTTTTAACCTCAAATTATGTTGTTGAAAATAAACAAATTTGGACCCTATATGAACCTTAATTCAGAATTCAAATAAAACCATTATTTTGGTTCACAGTGATGCATGCTTTGCTTTGCTAGACCATAAATGACAATGAAATCTGTATGAAAGTTTAAATATTTCAATTTTCTAAGTCTAAGGATCTCATTGTATAAACTTTTCTACTAGTCCAATTCTAGTTCTTTTTCAATATGAAGAAAAGCAACATTGTGAATTCAGAATGAAGTAACAAATGAAAAGAAGGGAAATACAAAATACCATTATTTTAGCTCTTGTATTCCCATCCTGAATGATATTTCAACACCAGAGGCTTCCTGCTCCCCATCTACTGACATTTACGTTTAACTTCCCTTTACAAATCCAGTCTGATACAAATTCAGAGTAAAAATCTATGTAAAATATTTCTTTCAAATTGTGACTCATCTCACAGTAACATGTTTGACTAAATTCCACTTCTCAGGAAGAGGCAACTCTGAAGTCTTCATGCAGACTTCTATCTCCAAGCTTTTTTAAAAAAAAATATGCTTATGTCAACAGACCCAATTTTACATGAGATAGAAATAGCTTTCATACAATTCATACCCACCAACAGAGAAAACAATCTAGCCTTAAAGGACCCACTTTCCCTAAAATTATGGGTAGCCTATGCAAGTTGAAAGTGTCTGCCTGAAAGCTTTAAAGTCAGAATTAATTTGTTTGTTTTAAGATATCCACCAAATTTCTTTCCTCTTAACAGGAAAGTTAGTTCCTAGGGCCTGGGTACCTTGCAAATGTGAAGTCTAGAAAGATCAGTTGCTTCTCTTTATTTCATACTCTTGAACTCAAAACGGCTAGCTCAATTTAGATAACACTTTCCTGCAAACACTCATTATAGCTCTCATTGTAAAACACAATATGACCGCTCAGAAAGTTATGAGTCATGGAAAAGAAGTTATAGAAGCTTCTCTAAACGAAATAAAAGCACTTATTGCCAACCTTGGAAGATAAAACTCAAATCAGTCTTCCTGTGAGGCAGTGAATCGATTCCATAACCTCCCACGAGATTCTTCTCAAATAATTTGCAAAAAGAACTAGCATAGCCTTCACCAAAGAAGTTGAAAATCTTCCCACTGTGTTTCTGTATTCATGATGAATTTTTGAGAGTTGCTAATTTCTTGTCAACCAAAAGGTCCAACTTGACTCTCCTCCTATTCTGTTTTGTGTTTGTGCAGCTTAAATAATAAACCTGAATCAAATTAAGGAAACCAGGTGGCCCTGGCATTTGATTATGTCATAGACAAAGGGAGCTGTCACAAATCCAACCCCACTACCTCCTCAAACTAGCTCAGGACCTACAGGTGTGATTCAGTCCACCGCCAAGGAGCTAGTGGACCTCCAATCCCATCAGGCTGGGCGGGAAAGGGAGAGGGAAAAGATAAGTCTGCTATTTCATATTTTTCTCCAGTATGTTTAGTTTTTCTGCAAAGGGGTTTTAAAAATATGCTCAATAGTGGTCTGCTACTCACCATGACCCGTAAGAAAGCAAGAGTCCACGATCACTTTTAAAATAAATCATCATAGTCACCGAGTATGAGGTGAGTGTCCCCTTTCACATATACACATATTTTTGCCCCCATTAACCACTCAAGGACCAATAGGCACTATACTACCCCACCTACCTGTACTTCCTTCCACTGCACCATGGCCCCATCAGCTCCCAGACCAGAACTGGTGTGTGTACACTGGTAGGATGTACTAGGAGATGTCATTTGGAAAAATAGGCATGTAACGAACCTCAGACACTGCCCCTTTGGCTCCTCAGAGCCACAGGCCAACATGACCAGGACTATGCAACATTTCTAGCTTCCATCATTGCTTATTAGCTCACAGTTACACTCATCACCCAGCCACTGGGCCACACAAGTCAAAAAAGAAAGAGCAGAGGTTGTGGGGCCTGTAAGGGGTGCTGGGGAGAAGCTAGTTTCATCTGAAAGATTATATCTCACATTGGCAAATCAGAATCCAGAAACCTCAGACCCAGTTGGTGCCCATACCCAGAGACATCTGTTAGTTAGCTTTCTGTTACTATAACAAATACCTGTGATAATCAGCATATACAGAGAAAAGATTTGTTTGTGGGTCACAGTTTTAGAAGTGCCACTCCAGGATCTTTGGACTCCATTGCTTTGGGGCCTGGAGTGAGGCAGCCCATGGCAGGGAGCATGCAGTTGAGCAAAATTGCTGGAGGGAAAGAGGATCATGACCCAGATGCAAAAAATAGAGAGAAAGAGGAGGGGCCAGGGTCCCCACATCCCTTTGGAGGGCACAACTCCACCAACCCAGAACTTCCCACTAGGTCTCCCCTCCATCATCTCCCAATAGTATCAACCTGGGGTCCAAGTCTTTAGGACATGGGCCTTTGTGGCACATCCCAAATCCAAACTATTGCAGCATACAATTCTCAAGAAAGCCCTTAGACCAAAACCAAATATTAGGATTGGTTAAAAAAAATAAAAATAAAAAGGCCATACTTTCTAATGCCTGAGACTGCTGTAACCTCCCAAACTCTAAAGAAGATTTTGTAGTGGTGGCCTTTCCTCCACCAATGCATCTTAATTAAGCTTCTCCAGAGACCCTCACCAATAATTGTTCTTGTTAATAGAATATAGAATATCAGCAAAGATTTCTGCAAAAGAGCTCAGTGTGGTGAGAACTTCCTATTTCCTGTTGCTCTGTCATGCAAAAGCTAGGTTTAACTGCAGACTGAATGATGCTACTCCTGCTTTTGTGGTAAAACGTGTAAAACCTCTGACTATTCTAAAAAATGAAACAAAAATTGCTTTCTGAGAACTCAAAGAAAAAAAATTACTTTTATGTAGACTCCTGCAAAAAACATAAACCTCCAAGCCCCTCCCCAACACTGGATATAAAGTTCAAAGAATTTCTAGACTCCTGGTCCAGAGGAGGAAATTTCAGGCATGAGCCACACTCTGGACTGGTTGGCTGCAGCCAATAAACCTGCTTCCTGCTCATTCCTCAGGTGTTCAGCTTCATCTGTCCTACATCAATTTTATTATTCCATTTTTATTAAGATTTACATATATGTCCCACACTGCAACACCTGTTGAGTCTTCAAAGGGTCCTTTGCAAATGGTAACTCTCTTAAATATCACAGGGTTTGCAGATGTCATTGATAACTACATACCCTAGGATTTTGCATGTATATACTTTTTCCCTTTAACAAGTATTGCATTCAGTTTTGAAAATCTATCTGAGGCCCAGATCTATATTCCTAATTCCTACTAATAAAATCAATAGAATTAGTAAATTTGTATAGGAAAGATAGCTAAATCTTATGCCAGATTGGAAAACAAAAGTGCTGGGGAATCCCAGTTGGTCCATTAACACAGCCTGCTAAGCCCAGCATAGATTTCTTAGCCTAAATGGCACCTTTTAGTTTAGAAGCACATCTGTTTCATTTCCAAGAAGCTTCATTCAGATTATAACTACCAAGTCATGCCATGATTTATTGCAAATTGAAAACAGAATCCTATACCCAAGTACTGTGTTTCTCCAAGTAGTTTGCACTAATTGTGAATAGATAAATTATCTTGACATTCAAAAATGTGAGAGCAAACTGGGAGAAATCTTATGAACCTAAAGATTCCTAATGCCACTAGACCAAAGTAAACAGATCCAGTGTGCTAATCACCAGGCAAACGCAGAAGGGTGAGACCTTTGATCAGAGCTTTATCAAGATATTCTGAAGCTCACTTTACTGCAAGTAGGACTTTCAAGATATGAATTTCACTAAAGCACAAACTGAATAGAATCATATTGGTATAATCCTCACATATTTCTGCCAGCTGGGATCCTGGATGTTGAGATGTGACCGCCTCTCCATGGGCCTGAAAGCACCAGTCTGTTTCACATGGGTCACTGCACAGCCATATGCAAGGGAGGCACTATGTGGTCACTACCCTAACAAATAGATCCAAACCACCTACATGGAGGGAAAAGGCTTCAGCTCCCATTTCCAATCTCCAGAGCCACCCCATCCCTCTGCAATGGAGTATCAATAGAGAGACTAAATGAATTGTTTACTTAATTGTGCTGTGCAAGCTGAATAATTGCACGCCTTCCAGGGAGGCTTTGTAACCAATGAGATGGCATTGAATGTGCCAAAACTCTTACCTTGAAGCCAACATCCTTTCTTTCTACAGACTATCTCCTATCACAAATAATGGCAGCCATGGTTATTATTTCTAGAGGAGGCAAAACCATGGCAGGAAAAAAATCATGTCTTTCAAAATAGAAAAATCTCCATGAAGCTGCAACTATTAAGGACTGCTATCTCCCTATTTACCAATGTGGAAGTGCTAGAGTCACAAATGCTGATTTTACTCATTGCCAACATGTGGCAAAAGGGCTTAGGATGAGCAAAGTTGGTCCATTACATAGAAAGATCACATTTTAAGAGAAAGAAGATGTGATGGAAATAAAATAGGTCAGGAACTATTTTCAAAATATCAAGTAGTGTGCAACAAGACTAGAAAGCTGGAAATGGAATATTATTTACTTGTCAAGGAGTCTTTAGGATGATAAAAATCAATGAATGCCAAGGCAGAAAATACTGAAATAAGACATGATGACTGAAAAATAAAAAATAAAAATAAAAAAAAACCTTAAAGGTAGCAACAACCAAAAAAATTTTTTTTCTTTTTGGGTACTAGGGATTGAACCCAGAGGCACTCAACCACTGCCCTACATTTTTGTATTTTATTTAGAAACAGAGTCCTTCTGAGTTGCTTAGCACCTCACTTTCGCTTAAGCTGGCTTTGAACTCTAGATCCTCCTGACTCAACCTCCCAAGCTGTTGGGATTACAGGTAGGCACCATTGAGCCTCGCTAAGAACCAAAATTTTAAGAAAATCCAAATGAGTTGGCTTTACATCTCTTTCCCCAAAGCTGTTTATAAAACTTACTTGAAACATTAAAAAAAAAAAATTGGAAGTTCTTGAATCAAACTACTTGTTTCTAGTGAAGGAACTGTTTGTAGCACTTCCTACTTATTTTGTTGTTTTGATGTAATGATTTTTAGAAAAGTCCCACATGGTTCAAAACCAAAAAGTTGCTCATCTGCCCATATCTCCAGCCACTCATTGCCCTTCCCAGAGGCAACCACCGTTACTCCATGTGGTCCTCACTTTACAATGGCTCACCATACGGTGGCTCAACTTAGGACCCTTTGACCTTACGACAGTGTGAAAGAAATAGACATTCAGTAGAAATTGGACTTTGAATGTGGATCTTTTCCCAGGATGGCAACATGCAGTATGATACTGGGAAGCGGAAGCAAGCCACAGCTCCCCGTTGGTGGAGCCATCAGGAAGGGAAATCACCAACACTCTGCAGAGGACCGTGTTGCCAGCATTTTGGGATATTATTTTCTGTTTTCACAGTCTGTCGTCTACGAAATGCTCATCTGTGTGTGTACATGAGATAGTCAGCACTTTATCATAAATTAGGTTTTGTGTTAGAGGATTTTGTCCAATTATAGGCTAACTATGCTGTGAACATGTTTAAAGGGACCAGGTTGTGCTGTGGTAGTCAGTAGGCTAGCTGGACTAAGTGCATTTTCAACTTGCAATGGGTTTATCAGGAAATAACCCCATCATGAGTCCAGCAACCTCCATGGTTTCTTAAGACTTCTTCCAGATCACTAATTTTAAACTCAATTTATTTGTAATAATTTTCCTTTGTGTATTCTTCCCCATTACTCCCATGTTTTTATTTCTTGTCACAGTTTTTCATTATTATTAATGAAGGTGTTTCCTCCAGGCTATGTCAATATTCATACAGAGTTTGAGCTTCCCCAACTGGCTGTGACTTCTCAGATGCCATAATCCCCCATGAAACAGTCCAATCCACAAGTCTCACTAACAGGATTAAGACTCTGGGGGAGCCTTCCTCCTCAGGAACTGACAAGAATGAGAAGATGCTATTTTTATGCAAATATCCTTCAAAAACTCTGGTGGTTAAAAACAGAAAACACAATATAGCTGCCACCAAGTTGAAGTTTCAAGACTGTGTGAGTCTTGACAGGACAGTGTGGCTCTCCTTCCAGAGCCAGCTGGCTTAGAATTGGGGCATCAATCTCTGATCTTTCAGGGTGAGACTTTCCCAGAGCAATATTTGCCTGAAATGTATCCTTGGATGTATCTGACAGTGAAAGAGAGATGTTTGGCAGGTTGGAGGGAAAATAGGGAGAGTAGTGTACACAGGTGGGGAGATCCTCCAGAGTCCTCACTGTCCCCACACCTAAAAAGGAAAGAAATATGCACATTTCAATATTTCAATATGCACATACCGCATCCATTTTTTTCCTTCCCAAATCCAGCTCAAGTTATGTGGTGCTTTTTCACAAAGACCCAGATTCTATCCCTGGTTTTACCATGACTTCAACGGCCCTTTGCCTAATCACCTATGATTCAATTTCCTGGTCTATAAAGGGAGGAGCTTAGCCTTTGTGGCTTTCTGGAGACATCTGGGCCACCCTGCTCTACACTTCTTCATATAGGGCAGAAACACGTGGGCAAAATGATACCTTCCACATTGTGATGGAAATTTAGGGGAACAAAGCTTGTGGTTTTTGCAAAGGCCTAATACAGACCAACATAATTAAAACTCAAACACAGACCTTGGTTAAAACTTTGGGGGAGGAAAAAAAAATTGAGAGGCATAGAAGAGCTCTAGCTCACCACAAGCCCATTGCACGATGAGCTACTAATCTCATTATAAATCAGAAATTGTAGGAAATGGAAGCCCTAAAATGCAATTCAGTACAAGGCTGCACTCAAGTAAGAGTCTAGAGGAAGTACTAAGTCAGTGCTAGTCCCAGGTAAAAAGGGACATTTAAGAGGAAAGAAATAGAAGGGAGGTAAATACAGTGATCGAGATATCCCCATTCTGTGAAGGATGAAGGAAGAAACTGGGGTTAGGCAGCTGGGAGCAAAGAAGACACAGAGTGACATAATTGGTATCTCAAATATCTGAAGCACTACTGTGTAAAAGAGGGATTTGCTTTAGTATGCATGGCTCCAAGCAGAATTAGGACCAGCGACCAAAGTAAAAATAAAATGCATTTCAACTCAATAAAAGGGAAAACCTCCTGAGAATTACAACTTTCCAAACTTGAAATGCACTGGTTTGTAAGGTAACAAGTTACCTAACATTGGTGAATTTTTTTAAAGGAGGGACTGTAATGGTATTCAAGGACTATTCTGAAACTCAGAATAGGAAATGGAAACACTGTTGTGTCTTGAAATCATTGAAAATTGCAGTGATTTTGATCCTAAAGTGACCATCAGTGAAGGAGACTAAGATAGTTCTGCATCAGGTGGGAGACTGAGCCGGGGCCCTTCTGATTCCAACATTCTAGTCATACTGTATTCTCCTGGTATGTAGGAAGCCATTTTTAAGTGGTCAGCATGCAATGACTCAATTGCTGAACAAATGCTTTCTGAGGAAAAAGGTGATGCTTGTAATGGCCAGAACTCCTTCAACTGCCAAGTGGAAAAAACTCATTGAAGAAAACAATGGTAAAGGAAATCTTACTCAGGCATGGATGCTCACATGATATGGTCAGAAATCTTTCTGCATCCCTTGGTTCAGTCTTAGACGACTCTCACTCTGTGGAAGCCAAGATCACCTTTGTCAGTTTCCTGCTTTATTCTCTTGCTTTCAATGGACAGATAAGTCCTTTTTCTAAAAAATTTGGAATTGACTAGGACTAGTCACCTGAGACATGAGCCCACTGCTTACCCTGTCACTGGGGATCTTGAATGGCTAGGCTGGGGTGATAGGAACTGAGAATGGGGTGTGGGGTAAGTTCTACAAGGAAAAGAGGGCTTCTGTTACCAGAAATAAGTTAGGGGCCACAGGAAGACAAAAATAATAAATGTCCATTGTGACGCCAACGATGAATGTGGTAGATTTCCTAATGGCAACTTTAATGGAATTCTGAGCCTACTCTAAATCTCAACATAGGAAATGGAAACACCATTATCATAAAATCCATGAGGAAATGAAGTAAATTTGATTCTAGGCCTTAATCTAAAATTCTAATATGAAAGCAAATAACACTTCTAGCACGTCAGTCTGTTCACCCATTCCTCCCCCAACCCTTAAGACATCTCTGTTCATAGACAGTCTCATCAGACAAATAGAAAATGAAAGAAAAAGCATAAAATGTTTATTGATATGAATGAAGGCCCAGCATGTAAAGAAAAATTCTTCATTAATAGCTGAAAAAAATCTTTCTCTACATTTAATATTTAGGTGACATATTTCTATTTCAGGAGAGGTAAACATTACAGTCATGAATAACAAACAGAAACACAAACTCCATTTATTTGTAAAATAAACTCATTTTCTTTTCATATCAATGCAAAAAATGACCCAATGCCATATGTTCCATTTGCCATGATTCTAAGACAGCAAAGCTATACAATTTCTAGATCATTAACTTGTCTTCCTATTTTTCCATGTCTTACAGTTCGGCTAGGTAAGCGCTTGCTTGTTCATTCACTTTGATAATGTTACCTTTTATATGTTTGGTATTTCGTTTGCTCAATTACTCCATGCAAAACTATAGCAGCAAGCGGATGGGGGTGTGGGAGAGAAAAAGACTCACCCCACAGTTTTCTCTACATGAGCAAGAACTCAAGACTATGCTTCCAATGGTTTCAAACAAAAGGGGGCTTTATCTTTTGCTAGTCTCAAGTTTGAAAAAGGCATCCATACCCCCTCATTTGACATCACTGGAGCCAGAGTGAATGCCACACCGCTCAGCACAGCACAATGGGACGGCCGAGCAGCATGTCAGCTCGGTAAGTAGTGGGTAGCAAGACAGAGAAAAGGAAAGTGTACCTGCAGTCGTGTGGGAATCATGGAGGGGCCCCTGGAGGTGAAGAGGAGAAATCATGGGCTTTAGGCTCCTTGCATAAAATCAGATAATCAAAATCCTGCCAATAAATGCCAAAATCAGACCTGAGACATGAAATCCAGTGTCATTTCATTGATTCAAGAAAGAAATACCCTGAAGTTAAAACAGCCATATATCATTCTTTGCGTCTTCCCTTTTTATCACTTTGCTTAGCTTATCCATAGGGGGATTTTTGGCCAATTTATTGAATGCAAACAGTTGCATGAGATTGAAGTCATTATGAAAAAAACATATTTACTCAGGTTCTGGGACAAGCTGTAGAGACACTAAATAACCTCATCTATGTGACTTAGAGTATGAAGTCATCAGTAGGTGCTTACATGGACTGGAACTAGTACACAAACTTAATATATCAAATGAACATCTAAACCTGCTAGCAGGATATAGGAATAAACAGCAACAAGAGATATACAAAAGAATAAAGTAGCTTGTGACAGGTGTGTGCTTACATGATTGTGTTTTACTACATTTTGTAGATCAACGACATTTTGTCAATGAGTTGGCAAATGAACACACACAATAATACATATGAGAAGATGGTCATGATTGATCAAACATGGACAAATTATGTAAAATATTCAGCATGGAAGACCTCATCAAATTTTTTCTATAACTCTTATGAGGTAGGCACAAATAATAGTCCCATTGCATAGAGTAGGAAAATAGATCTCAGAGAATTTTGTGAAACATATCTAAGGCCACACAGCTAATAAAAACAGAGCCAGGACTTTAATTCAGCCAGTCTGATTCCCAATTCTGGGCTCTTAACTACCAGTGCTTTTTCTTAAACACTTTCCATGTATAAGCACCTTTAATTTATTTATTATAGCAATTCTATAAAGTAGAAATTATCCCCGTTTTTCTAACCAGAAAATTAAGATGGTGAATCATTTGTTCTTCACTATCTTGGTAGAGCCAACGTTGGAACTCATGTCTATCTAACTCCAGAATCCACTGTCACAGATAACACAGCACAGGCTGCTTCTCACCCACCAAACTATTCTCCATCCCTTTCTGGAAGAAGGCTACCTGGCCAAAAACTATACATTTCAGCCTCCTTTGCAGATAGATATGGTCATCTGATTAGGTTCTCGCCAAAGGAATAAAAGTGGAAGCATGTGCCACTCCTGAGCCCAAAGGGAATTCCTTGCACCAGACTTCCTCTCTTGCTCTTTCCCATGAACTAGAACTTGAAGAGCAAAGACCCAGTCTCAACCATACAGACACCGACTGTAGCCTAATGGCTGGCAGATTTAATAATGCAGAGGATCCAGAGTTCCCAAAGACTTCACAGAGCAAAGCTGCTCCATATATCTGGAAAACACACATTAGAATTGTTACGTGGGAGAAAATTAATTTCTTTATTATTTAAGTCATTGTACTTTTAGGGTAGCTTTGTTACAGAATCTTGAATGGTTTCTAACTAAACCAGTCACCCTTACTGTCTCAAGAGTAAGGAAGAGAGACTATAGACTTAGAAAAGGAAGGAGTGGACAGGTGTGAAGGCATCTGGAAATCAGTCACGCTAATATTTTAATCACTGTATCCTTTCTGTGAAATCATCATTGTAATACATTCTTCATTCCTAAAGATGATAATGTTCTGTAGAAACATCACCTGCGACACATCATCTGACAAACAAAATAAAATAAACAACTAGCTGGGATATGACAGATAACAGGTATTGAGAAAAGAGGCAAGATTTTCATTTCTTGTTTTTAACTTTGCTTTATCATATTTAAATTTACTAAGTATCTATTCAAAATGGAGTGTCTAAATTGGCTCTGGTAGACTTCGCTAGAACAACCGAGCTAGAATTTCATTAGAACATACCCAAACAAAATCCCCTTTAAAACGGGATTACTGAATTAAGCCCAAATCATAATATTGCAACATACTAAATCAGTAGGTCAGGATATCACTTCAATTATCTTCAGTTAATCCCTACACTGTATGTTGTCTCTCCTGGATGTGCCGTTCTGGGTCATGCAATGCTAATCTCCTTTATCACCTCTGTGAAAGATATTAGGAAAGACTGTAGAGACAGATCTACAATTATATACACACTCCTGTATCTGTTTACTCAAAGAATCCATGAGATTTTCCCCTTGAATCTGAGAAACTTTGAGCTTTAATTTGTTAATGTAAAGAAAACCCTATGGAAAATAATTTTTCTATATTTCAATATCCACTGAAGTACTCAGAACTTTCGACACTTTAACTCCACATCTGGGTGCTACTCTAGTGAAACAATAAAAAGCATTGTATTTGTAAAGACGTCTACTGAAGCATAAACAAGAATAAAAGCTATAACAATTAGAAAAGAGCAGAAAAAATAGTTAAATAAATGATGGTCCATTCCTAGGGGGAAATACAAGACTGATAGTTAAAAATAAATTTTAAAAATATCCAAAGAAAAAGCACCAAGAAATAAGTGAAAATTCTCCTGATATCTTTCAAAGCAATGACAAGGTAGATTTGCATTGCATTGCCTAGAATAACATGTCCAAGAGATACCACGTACAGGGCTAAGGAGTAAATGAACAGGTTCTTCAAGTTAAATGACACTGGAGAAGCAAACAGACTCATCTACATTGGGACTTCTTCAGGTTAACTGATCAGGTTTATTTGTTGACTTTGTGTGTGTGTGTGTGTGTGTGTGTGTGTGTACTGGAGCTTAAATACAGGGCCTTATGCATGCTAGGCAAGCCCTCTACCACCAAGCTATATCCTGAGTCCTTTAAAATTTTTATTTATTTATTTTTAATATTTTTTCATACATGTTTGAGACACGGTCTTGCTAAATTGCCCAAGCAGGCCTCAACCTGTGATCCTCCGGCCTCAGCCTCCAGAATAACAGGAATTACAGGTGCAGAGTCACCCTATCCAGCCATGTTAATGGCATTGTTTTTAAAGAGATGGGTCTGTTCTTGAGAAAATAAGGTTGAGCAAAGTAACACTTGCCATAACAGATCATTATTTGCATCCTGATGTGTATGAATTGAGATTTTAACAAAGACATCTTAAGGCAACAACCTGAGAAATTTGAAAATAACTGGATTTTATAAAATACCAAGGAATTACTGCTACTTTTGTTAGGTATCATAATGGCACTATGGTAACATAAGAAAGTATCTGTAGTTTCTAGAAATGCAAAATGAAGTATATAGGAGGGGAATGACATAGGATTGGGATTTGCTTCAAATACCTCATTCACAATAACAGCTATAACAACAACACAAATGCACACAAGAGAGCAGTTTCTGCAGCCATCTGCATGAGTAGTTTCTATTTGGGTCAACCTTGTTCTAGGACCTAAGGCAAGTCACTTAACTTAGCCATATTCAGGTTCTTCTGTTTACTGGGGACAATGATCACAGCTCCATTCCTGGGTTGTCATCAAGGTTAAATGACAGGAACTCGGACAGTACTCAGCATAACACTGTAGCTGTGATTATTAACCAGCATACTCCACTCACCCAGGACCAAAAATCCCATTCACCAAAAACATCCCTCTAAATCTCTTTTCTCTTTCTCTCCAGTTCTTAGTTCCTTTCCATTTCCTCCCTCACTAGTCCCTATCTCCTTTGGGATCTAGAACCTAGTGTTTTCAAGGCTAACAAGGAAGCCCCATCTCATGAATCAAGAGGTCTATTCACAGAATCACATGCAGTTCTAACAGTTCTATCCCAAAAGGTTGAGTGACTGTGATTGTTCCTTTCAGTGGATGATTCAGACTTAGAGCACTTTAAAAAAAAAAAAAAAAAAGAATACAAACGTTAAGGAACCAAGTCTCAGGTTAGTAATAAAAAAACAGTCTCTTCAAGTTTCATCTGTGGTTTCATTCCACAGGAGACTAAATGCATCATATTCTTCTGCTATGTTTGTTTGGTTAAGGCCAGAGGTGAGGCCAAAGTCCTGGAAGGAGGCAATTGTGTTTCCAGATAAGAAACCAGTCTGTAGGGGGTAAGCCTTGGAAAGTCTAGGAAACTCCCATCTCTCCTCAGGATTCTCTTGAGGTGTCTGGATCTGCCTCCTACCCTGGGTTGGATAAAGACTGCTGTAGGACATAGCCACCACCTGAAGGCCTACTGGGATCCAGGAAGTCAGAGGGCCCAATTCAGATTTCCAAATATGGCTGCAGACCATAGTCCTTGGAGCAGCTTTTTAATATACAGATTCCACATGAACAGTCTGGGGCCACTGAACTGGAATTTTGAGGAATAGTCATAGATTGGTTTTTTAAATCAGTTTTATATTTCCTGGGTGGTTCCTACGCAACCAGCCCACATTCAAGGGACAGACCAGCTTTCAAAAACTACTATTTTTGCCGGGCGCGGTGGCGCACGCCTGTAATCCAAGCGACTTGGGAGGCTGAGGCAGGAGGATCGCGAGTTCAAAGCCAGCCTCAGCAACTTAGCGAGGCCCTTAGCAACTCAGTGAGACTCTGTCTCCAAATAAAATACAAAATAGGGCTGGGGATGTGGCTCAGTGGCCGAGTGTCCCTGAGTTCAATCTCTGGTAAAAACAAAACAAAACAAAACAAAACTACTATTTCTTTTCTTTCTTTCTTTCTTTCTTTTTTTCTGTTTGTTTGTTGTTGTTGTTGTTATTGTTGCTGAATCTGTTCCCAATATTTCTTTGGTCTTGGAGAATTGACCACAGAGTTGTGTAACCCCTTTTGCAGTGGAGCAGTAAAAGCACACAGCACTCCTCAGGACAGAAGGGGTGACAGCCCAGAGATGAGTGAAGAAAACCTAAGAGAAAAGTGAATTTCAAGGACCAAGACTCAAGACTGTTGAGGCCAACCTAGCTGCGATCAGAGAAGCTCTGTGTTAGTCTGTTATGTAGATTGTGTTTACACTATTTTTTCCTTCAGCTATATTTTAAGCAAATAGAATTTTATGGGCTACCCTGAAAATCTAATTATTATTTGCAACATGAATCCTATAGAAAAATACAGATCTTAATTCAAGATGACAAAATATATCTCCCTCCCCTCCAGCAACTTCCCACTAGTTGAATAGCAAGATGGGATTTGTTATGACCTACCTGAGTACCCTCTACTCCATCCCCAAGACTAACACAGCTCTTAGCTTGGAATAAAGAAATCTCTCCCTGCAGCCACAAAGGGAATCCCTAGTTCTGCTTTCTCTGAACCACCCCCACCAGCACCACAGTGGCTGGAGATCAGTCAGTGGAAAGAGACCACAAAGGCACCCAGGGTGCACTGACTTTCTGGGGCTTAGGAAATTCATCCCATCAGAGCCCTGGCTATGCCAGCAAGTGGCCAAATAAATATTCTACATGTGAAGAGCAGCTGTTGTTAGAGTATGTTAGAGTACATGCTTCGAATTGCTTTGAGAAGTTAGCTACGGATCATCATAGATAAGCCTGGGGAGCATTAGTAATAATAACTGGGGAGTCAGCTAGCCTTCACTGATTAACCCAAAGGAGACGGATCCACATGTTGACCTTGTCTTCAGTCTCATGATTACAAAATACCAATCAGACATGGTCAGACATCACCACTGCATGAATTAAGGCCTTGAAAGAAACATAGATTCATTTAGTAAAGATGAATTTTTAAAATAAAATTAATTTGAAGTGATGCTAACAAATGACTTTGAATCCATGAAAAAAAATTTAGTTCATAATAGATGTATCTTATCCAAACCCATCCTAAGCACAAATGACCTGTATAACTACTACCAGTGTTTAGAAGGAATAAGTTCATTTGACTCAATTTTCTAAATCAGCTGCATCAACAGTTTTAGTCTGAATTAATGCCCTCTACCTTTCTAATTTAGGGTTAAAAGACTTGAAAGAGCCTCCATTGCAGAAGACTGAACTGGGCTTGCCAAACTGTGCTTATTAATAGAGGGAAATAAGACTCATCTAGGTCTTCATATGTTCAGGAACAAAGTTTAGAACCAAAGAGGTTTGGGGAGCTGGGCTAATGATAAGGAACAATGCCTTGAACATACCAGTTAATTAAGGACTTGCCTCATGATGGCATTTGTAACACTAAAAGCTTTTAATCATTCATTTATTCAACAAATAACAATGACAGCCAAGTGCCAGGCACTGTTTCTAGCTTCATTTCTAATCACCCCATTCCACAAATTCCTCCCTCTCAACATACTGAGCTGTTTACAGAACATGCAATGCTCTTTCCAGCCTCCAGGCCTCTGCACATGCTGTTCCCTCTGCGTGGAAAGTCCTTTCCCACCCTCCACAGAGAGGGCACCTGTGCTGGAGGTCACACATCCACACGCCCTTGCATTCGCTCACCCAGCTCCGAGGATAAACAGCTTATTCTCAATTCTTTGGCTCAAAGGCCAGTTCTTCCATTAAACCCTTCCCAACCTCCATGATAATATGTTTCCCTAGGCCTGTATCACTGCCTGATGGGACCTGTAAACACCTGTCAAAGGGAATAAATCTCAAAAACGACAGTCCTGAAAGATAAAAGCAAGTTGGAAAAGCATATTGACAATAAATGCAAACTACAAAAACTCCAAACAATATTATTACAATACTAAATATTATCCATAGATACCTACAGATCCATTAAAAAGATAAGATCACACATGTGAATGTGACACATAGGTGACACACCATGGGGAAAGAAGTGAGAGGGAGAGGCAGGGCATTGACTCTTTTCTGTCTTCTTTCTTTAAAAAGGGAACAAAGGAAACTTGAAGCAAATGTGTGAAATCTGCTCGGTGGGTACATGGTTCTCCAGAAATTTGTTTTCTTTTCTAAATGTTTTAAATGGTCTACAATTAGATTTTATATTTTAAATGAACTTTAAAAATAAAAACAAACAGTAGAAAATTAATATTTCCAGGCATATTTTAAGAAAATGAATATTCAGATCTTTTACAGAAAATTTACTTAATACCTTCGATGATTCCTCTAAATAGAATGTGCGGGCAAGTGGGCGGATAGAGGGACAAAGATAAAGAAGGAAGGATGTCGAGCGGATGGATGTATGGATGGATGGACAGATGGACAGATAAATAGGCAGCTGGAGAGATCAACGCTCAAATATAGAGAAACAGAAGAAATAAAGTGGCTTACAGAGGTCAAAGTTTATTAAAGTAATGTGAAATGAAGTGTTCAGGCTTTGCAGTCTAAAATCCCAGCTCCACTACTTGTTAGGGTGTTACTTTGGGCAGGACCACTGTGTGGACTGCACAGCACTAGGGGGCGCCATTGAGACGACAGTATGAATAGCATCCCCTGGAGTTGTGTAACGCCACAGCTCCGATGAACAAATGTCTTAACTTCTCTGAGTTCCCATTTTACCTGTAAAATGAAAACAGTCCTACCTACCTCCCCAGATCCTCCAGAAAACTAAATGAGACAATGTATGTGAAGGGCTCAGCACAGAATCCAACACGTGGTAAGGAGTGAGAATATGGTAACAGGAAATGGGCACTAAGTCTAACAGTAATGTGTAATAGTAGCTCTCAGCGTTGCCTCCTTACTGTTGTTTACCTAGAACTTTTGTAACCACCCACTTGCAGGAGAAGAGCAGCATTTGCACATTACATACACCTTAACAGTTTGACTGATCCCGATGGCTAAAAGTTTTCCAGAAGCACTCGAGTGTGTTAAAGCACTGGCCTTCTGATCTATAGGCTTGGGGTTCACTGTGGTACCCCAGGGGGGTCCTCTGCTGCCACCACAGCAGATTAGTCTTTGCATCCCCTTAAATGCAGGCCTCCTCTCATCCTCTGCTGAGCTAGAGCAGCTTCTTCCCCTGGTGGTCTTAGGGAAGAACCCAAAAGGTCTGAAATGGAAACTGCAGCATCTCTTGAGGTCCAGGCTGGGGCTTAGCCAGCATCACTTCCTGCACATTCTGTTCATCAAAGCAAGGTCACCAGATTCAGGGGAAGGGGAGCAGATTCCCCTCTTGATGGCAGAGCAGCAAAGACTGGTTGCACAGGATCTGGAAGCTGTCTAAGAAAATGATCTGCATGGGGCTCCTTGAAACCAGGTGCACACTGGGTGGGGCTTCTGTAAAATTAGTTCTCAAAAAAGAGTCATAAAAGAAAATGGTTGGAAACTACAACATTAAAATTAAAAGGTCAGAAAATAGTGTAAAAATAAGAATGGAAAGCTTTATTTTTTTTTTTCCTCCTGAAGAAAAGTCATCCTGGTGGGAACAACAGGGTTCCAAGGAAGCAAAGTGACACTTTTCCTCCACTGAGCAGACAAGGAAAGGCCCATGGATGTGACCCATGAGGATGGAGACAGGGGATGGGGTGGGGGCTGGTCTTCACAGGAGTAGGTCCCTGAGACTTACCCCCATAGGGCAGAAGTGGTCAGAGAGTGTGACGCCTGTGTCAAGACAGGTCAGGGTGTCCAATGAGAGGGACAGAGAGAGAGAGAGAGAGCACAGGGAGATGCTGAGCCCACTGGGGTGACCAGGCATGGCACAGAAGGAGGGAAAACTGTACCAGTGTGCAGACACAGGGAAACCCTTCACCAAGGGACAGGAGACTGAAAAATGACCCCCAGATGTTTCCTTTCCTTTCCTGAGAAGACAGAAGGAAAAATAAGAAAGGTTTCACCAAGACAGCAGAGCCATATTAATAGAAGAACCAGGCACTAAGTAAAGAAGGAGAGAATCTATCATACCAAATCAAAGGAAGAGGACAAAGGAGAAAAGGGAAAAGAATAAGGCTGAGATTTAGGCAATAACGAAGCCATTTTTCTTCGAGAAACACTTTCCAGCTCCCTCTGTGAGGGCAGGTGGACACAGAGAGGCACTCTTGTTTACGTGGGTTCATAATTGCTTTCGTTTTATTCCATAGTAAAATGGGTTAATAATGCATCCATATTGTGACAACACTCTCTAGCAAATGTCCTAATTAGGAACCCTAACTAGCTTTCTATGATTTCAAAACCGTCCAAATCTGGGTAGACCCCAAAGACCATCTGGAACCTGGACTTATGCCCGGGCAGCAATGGATTGTCCTTCATTAGACCTCTCTGTGCCCCACCTATTTGAGACAGAGGAAGGTTGGTGGAGAGTTCTACACTGCATACCCAGGAAAACATCATTCCCTGTTCAGACATTTGGTTTCCTGCTTTTATCTTGTCTTGCAATTGACCATATTCTTAAAAGTTCAAAGATTATTTTTTTCTGGCAGTTTGGCTATTTAAAATCAACTGGGACATGCAGTTATTTAAGTATGCGGTGATGTCTGCATACATATGCAGAACTCTCATCCAAGAAAGAGCAGAAAGTACTGCTATTCTTTATTTTATCTTTAAATTATTTCAGTTTGAAGGGGAAGAAGCTTTTAAAAATCAAGAATAACTTCCAAATCCAGAGGGAGGGATTGCCAATAAAGTAAAAACCACTCACACTGATTTATCATTGTATTTCTGCAACCATTGCTTGCTTCAGTAGCTTGTCACTGTAGTGGGGAGGGGGGAGTCATCTGGATCTCATGTGGCACATTAAAAAGAAGAAAGGAAAGAAACCTGACTTGTATCTTAAAATTCAATCATAAAGCTCCCCCAAGTGGGTACGGTTTGAACTACATCAAGAAACCAGCCACCACCCCTATGACTGAGATCAGAACTGAAGCCTCAAGTATGCTCTTGAGGGGCACCAGTGACCTGGCTTATTCATCATTCTGTACATAATTTAATAAGATCAGCATCTTGGGAAAAGAATTCTATAAATGTTAAAATGGAATCTGCAAAAACACTCTCCTGACTTCCTGGGAACTTAACTGGGCCTAGAAGCTGCCTGTGGCTATGCTAGATCTTACATGGACTAAAAGGATCCAGGGATACAGTGATTTGCAGCTGCTGGGGGTGGGGGAATCCCCCTGTGGCCCCTCTGGAAAAGCTCCCTGGTCCATTTAATTGTGTTCCTTATTCCACTATCTGGGCTGATTATACTGAATTACTTGGCACCCCTGTTAAGCCTGTCACTTAGATTCTAGAACAAATTAAGTTTGTTGAAGCCTTTGCTCTTTCTCTCTATTAAAATATTCATATCTACTCTAACAACCTGATAAAAACTGGCTAAAAGCCTTGCTGGTATCCCCAACAGGGAGTGCCATTTTTAATGAATCCGCAAGCATCATAAATAAAAAATAGCTGGTCTTAATAAAGAATTGATAGAGCAGCTCTGGCCCCAGAGAGGCGTCAATGGGGAAAGTACACACAGTCTGGGGAGACCCCTTTCAGCAAAGGAGTCTCTCAGAGCCTGAAGGCCCCTCACCAACCAACCCAACTCCAAACAAAGGCAGAATCCATGAAGTTCCTGAAGGGTTTCCAGAAAGTAGTTGAACCTAGTGGGTCTCCATCTGGGTAGATGGTAAAAGTAGCAAGGAAGGCCTTCCAGGGTGTATAAGAAAGGGGACTGAAGGCACTGGTGTGGGTGGGGTAAGAGCTGCAGCTAACATTCCTGGGGCACTTACCAGGTACCAAGCATTATCCTCCAACAACCCTACCTCACAGGTAGCATTATCTCCTTTTCATAAATTAAGGCAAATGGAGTCCATATAAGCAGCTAGAAGTCACACGTCAGTGGAAGAGTCGGAATCCCAACCGGGGTCTGACCCTCAACCTGAGTCCTAACCACTTTTAGAAATACTGCTTTAAAATCTTCACTTTTTATTATTATTGTTATTATCATTGGTAAAAGGTAGGGCTAAAGTCAGCTGCAGGGGGCTCCACAGAGTCACCATTCTCCAAATCAGACCCTTTTCTAAGGCTCCACTTTACCCTGGCTGCACTCATCCCCTCCTTCCTACCAGGCCAGCAGAGACTCCACCCCTTGGCCCCACCAGGGAGCTCTGGACCTAGAATCCTAACTTCCAGAATATAAATTAAACACATACTCACAAAGCCTTTGGATTCCAAGCAGAACTGCAGTTTGGACCAGCCACTGGGGTACTGTGTGATACCAGACAATGGACCTTACCTCTCTGAGCCTGGAAACTCATCCATTAAATAGGGATGACAGCCTTGTTCCAAAAAGAGGTCAAGACAGTTAATAATGCCCATTTCACTGAGTGACACCCAGAATAAAATATAATTGTATTAGCTACTTGTGACCATGGCACTCATTATGGGAGAATCTCCACGAGAGAGCCAGTACACAGGGTCCTAGACCACTCACAGATCCTTCTTCACCTTCCCAGTCTTCCCACTAGCCTTCTCACAGTGCTCCTGTGCCAGGGACACTGTCCACTCTCCTAAGTGCTGCCCTGCTTACTCTCTCCCCACAGCTTCTGTGACCTTGTACTTGAGGTAGGAACGGGAGGGAGGAGGGGGAAGGAGATTGAGAAAAGAGAATGGAAAGGATCTAGCTTCCCTCTCACTCTTCAAGAACATTCACAGGGAAATGCTTAATTAGCAAAAAGGCCATGTATTAGAGGCACCCTCTGCAGGGGAGGCTTACCTCACTTAACTTAAAACCTCTTTCCCAAGTGGTAGGGGCAGAAGGCAGAGGTAGGCCAGTGTGTGACATCTAACAACTAGCAGATGTGTTTGAACTGTCCCATGTCCCCAAATACACAAGTTCCAATAAGCAAACATTTATCTTTATAATTGTTTTGGTATCCTGATCTGTTTAATTACCAATTTTTAAAAATTACTATTTTCTAGAATGCAAACATGGAAGAATCCACCAGCAGACTGGTGCATCCAAAGCCTGTTAACCTCCCTATGATTCAAATCTGTAAAGCAGGCACAGTGATAAATCATACCCTGTAAGGTAGATGTGAGGATTAAATGAGATAATCTATGTAAAAGGACCAGCACACAATAAGTGCTCTATAATATTTCATTTTAATATTGGAGAAAAAAATGAACCTGTAGAACGGGACTACCAGTCAGAATCCCACTGTTGCTGGGAGAGCATCTGCTCTAAGAGGCAAAGCACTGACTTACACAATGAACCTCAGAGATAGTCCGTGTTATTAGGAAAATGAATTGCCATTCGACCCTTAAGCAGCTAAATATGTTGGGAAAGACGGCTTTATAACTCATTGTCACAAGTTTGGGTCAACTATTACAGATGGTGCTGCAACATGCATTATCCTTTTCTTTGTCCAGTAAGTCTAATGTGCCCCGTGCTTTCAAATAAAAATAAAAGTGTTCCTCACAGCACCATATCAAAGGTGCACCAGGTTCAGGATGTGAGGGAACCAGCCTACCCCCAACCCCTTCCCAAAGTCCATACTCCATGTCTAAGTGGCAACAGGGATGGATCTTCATTCATTGACAACTAAAAACTACATGGTTAAAGGTTAGACACAGTTTTCAATGAACTGCTGGGGTCAGAAAGATGAGCACTACTTTCTTCTACCACCCAGGTCAGAATCTTAGCAAGGATGATCAAGAGGCGCACTCCTGGTCTTCTCTCAGATGGAAAGAAGGAAGTAACTTCTTTATAGTTCTACTAATTGGTTCCCCCACGTGGTCTAAAAAGTTCTCCATTAAGAAGTGAGCTTTATATGGAAAGGATTCTAAAAAGAGACACTCCACAGAGCAACACTGATATTCCCTGGGTGGTGATATTACAGATGATTTGGAGTTTCTACTTTTTTTTTTGTCTGCATTTTCTAGTCTTTCTAACAATTAACAATTAAGATTTTGCCTTAATTTTAAAAAGATATTTCCTGGGGGTTAAATAAATTAGATAGTGTGGAATAATCTTAAATTTTAAAATGTCACAAAGCATTCCATGAGAATGAAATGAGATACCATTCCATACCCAATAGTGTGAGCATAATTTAAAAAAATAAAAGAAGTAATAAACTTCTTAAAGAAGTAATTTTTTTAGATGTTGATAGACTTTTATTCATTTTAGTCACATGTGGTGGTTGACAACATGGAAAAATTAGAACCCTCTGATACTACTGGTGGGAATTTAAAACAGTCTAGCCGTTTTGGAAAACTGTCTAGGAGTTCCTCAAAAGGTAAGACATAACATTACCATATGGTCAACCACAACTCCACTCCTAGGTAGGTACCAAGAGAAACGAAAACATAGAGCTTCGCAAAAATCCATACATAACTGATTACAGCAGCATTATTCAGAATAGTCAAAAATTGGAAACAATCCAAATGCCCATTAGCAGATAAATAAAATGTGGGCCATCCTCACAGTAGAACAGGATTTAACCTTAAAAAGGAGTGAAACAGAAAGGTGGTACAACGTGGAGAAACCTTAGCATTACGCTGAGCGACAGAAGCAGTCCAAATGATGGCGCATTATCTAATTCCAATTACAGGACATGCTCAAAAAGGCAAATTTATAAGGATAGAAAGAAGCTCAGTGGTTTCCTAGTACTAGCTCAAGAGTATAAGGTTTCTTTTTGGGGTCATGAAATGTTCTAAAATTGCAGAGATGGTCACACATATTTGTGAATCTACTAAAAACCACTGAATTGTGCAATTTAATAGGGTGAATTGGATGGTATGAAAGTCATATCTCAATAAAGCTGTTCCCCCCTAAAATGAAAGAAAGCACACTGAATAGAAAGGGAGTTCTTATTAGTAGGAGGAGGGAGTGGCTTTGTCAGGGAGCACATGTGGAAGGGCAGAATCCCCCAGGGGAAGAGGATGGCAAAGTCACACTGGAGGCCACCAAAGGCAGCCACCCACTCACCTGCACAGACTGGAAACACCAGGCCTTACATGAGGCCTGGGCTCCCTCTCACACACCCAGCAGTTAACAAAGAACCAATAATGCAGATTATCCCCCATGGCTCACCTCAGGCACTGGGAAAATTCTGCAATGAGAAAGACAGAGCCAGCCATCAGAAACTGACTCTATCAAAACCATACAACGCAGGCTAACTGAGCAGGGATTTCCCAGCCTGGGACTCGCCCAGGGAGTTGGACTTTCTTCTTGGTCTTTAATGGAGACTGCTGGGCCCACAACACTGTTATTCTGATCCTATAGTCTGGGAGATGCCCAGAAATCCTGTACTTTTAAAATGTCTCCTTCAGTTTTTTAAAAATTATTTTTATATATTTTTTTCATTGTTGATGGACTTTTATTTTATTCATATATTTATATGTGATGGTGAGAATCGAACCCAGTGCCTCACACATGCTAGGCAAGCGCTCTACCACTGAGCCACAACCCCAGCCCCTCTCCTTTAGTTTTTAACTATAAACCAGGAATAGGAACTTCTGGCCTGGATGACTACTCACTTTAAAATAATTTTTAAGAATAAAACACATTTTCCAATTATAAAAAACCTTATTGCTTTCATGCCCAGAGAATACACAGAAAGTGCTTTAAAATGATTTTTTATGAATCTTGCTGTGACTACAAAACTAATTTTTAAAATGATAAATACATTCATGTCTCCATGTCTCAATTTGAGTCTGGTGTTCCTCTTGATTCTTCTAATTTATACCTAAATTACTGCTTACATAGCATAGAATGTAAATGCTTAAGGACCTTTGAATATTACTAACTTCAACTCTCTCATCACAGATAAGAAGAAATATCACCACAGAGAGGAAGTCACTTGCTCAGGATTAGAAACAAAGTCCTCTCACCACCACACCACATGACATTGTGCAAGAAGAGCTTCCACCAGAGGTCTCCGGTTGCAGTAAAATCAACCTCTGCAAATAAGGAGTGGCATTTAAGCCATGATTCAAACTATGGAATTTTAGCCCCATTCTTACAAGAAGGAAACTGCAGGTCACAAGACCAGAATCTATGAAGTACAGGTGACCATGTCCCATAAGTGATCTAACAGACTATGATAAAGGATATGGATTTGAGCAGGAGCCCTCTGAGAGAGATGATTTTTTTGGGCAGGGGGGAATCCAAGGGATTAAAATCAGGGATGTTTAACCACTGAGCCACAGCCCCAGCCCCTTTTTATTTTTTATTCTGAGACAGGGTCTTGCTAAGTTGCTTAGGGCATCACTAGTTGCTGAGGCTGGCTTTGTATTTGTGAACTGCTTAGCCTCCCGAGCTGCTGGGATTACAGGTGGGCACCACCACACCTGGCAAGAGTTGGTTATTAATAGTCCCAAGCCCCTATGCCTACTGTTAATTATGCACAGGTGGGTAGGGGACATTGCTGTAGCTTTTGCTGCCCCAGCAAAGATTTACTCACGCTCACTTTCCAGGTTAATGTTAAGAACATTTCCAACATAGCAAGGAGCTGTCGCAACTGAAATAAGACATTAGATTTTAGATTCTCAAGGAATGTCCCAGACATTATCAGTGATAAACCCTATGAAAGCCCTGCCACTTTTCCCCAGGCTGTGCCTACCAGCAACTCTCTAGTCTGACTAAATTCCAGATCTAGGAAGTCAAATGTGTCCCAGCAGGTTCATGTTAGGACACAGGTGGCTGGTGATTTTTGGATTCCTAGAAATAAAAATGATTCACTTGGAGAAAGAAAGTCTTCCTTTATTTTTAATTCCTCAAATGGATGGTATCAAATGCAAAGACTTAAATGATGAGTTATTGCCGATCCTTCAGGTTGCAGAGTATGGTGGGTACTGGCAGGGGCTCTTTTTTTTTTTTTGTACTGTAGTTTTAAATAGCTGTGTGAACCATTGCAAGATACTGTGTTCTCTGGGCCTCCTTATCTTCTCTCCATAATGTATCTAACTCTTTCTAGAAAGCCTGCTCCCTCCTCTGGCTTCCTGGTTCCACACTGTCTCACTCGCTCCAATGTTGCACTTCCATCGATTAGGCAATGGCTTATCCAGATCTGCCCGATGGAAAGGAACGGGCTGCTTGTTTCTGAAATAATCACAAAGAACAAGCAGCTTGTCTCTAGAACGATAACTTACACAGTCTGTGAAAAAACTTTTACAAGAGGAAACATGCCTATGTTTTCCAATCTCTGGAAATATCTTCTGAGATACCTGCTTCCTCATCCAAGGAGCAAAGGTCAAAGGGAGCTTCACACAGTTCTACTGCAAATTAATATCAGAGGTCACAATGGAAATGGGTGCTGGGTACAGTCATCTACCACTCCTCATTCCTAGAGCCCAGCAGAGAAGTGTGTTTATAATTATAGACCCTAGATGCCCTTCCAGTCACCAGATTCAGAAAGACACTCTCAAGGAAAAACCCTTGAAGTCTAATGGGCTATTGGAGATCTGGAAGTCGAGCCCTTAAGCACACCCCAAAGCCTCTGTCTTTCCCACAATTCTCCTGACCTCAAAGCTTTCTTGCCTCTCTCCAGTGGACAGTGGCTTGTTGGAAGTCCAAACTTCAGCAAGGCCTCTGAGGCCCTTAAGGAGCCAGTTTCACTCACCCATCTCCTCTTCCCCCAGCCCTGCACTGCAGCCTGACAGTCATGGTGCCTGGGACAGGTAGGCAGCACGTAACTACTTGCCAAGTCAGCAGATGCTTGCATTGCCCTAAATGAACCACGTTCTTTTGCATCTCCAGGTCTTGCTTCAAACTCCTCTCCCTGATTGAATCACCTTTCCCACTTCTCTGGCTAACTGCCTCTCTTTTTCTAAGAATCAGCTTGTGAGTCCTCCTTACTTGGGAAATCATCGTTGACCCTCTCCCTGAGCTGGGTTAGAGACAGTGCTTTCCAAAAAGATCCTGAATATGAAAGAACAGTAATAGCACTTGGTTTTGCTTTAACAAACACATCCAAGTTTATATCCTAAATAAGTGCTGTCCCCTTTAAAGAAGTCACTTTGCTCATTTTAAGAGATCAGCTCAGTTTATGGGTGTAACCTTCTTAGGAGACTCAGAAATGTGTACAATTTCCCAGAACATCATACTACTAAAGAAGGAATCACTTTTCCTGTCTTCCAGAATTCTGAGTCCAAAAGTCAGGGCTGCAAGGCAACTTGGGGATCATCTCAACCTCATTCTACACATGTGGAAACTGAGGTCCAGGGAAAGGGGAGGTTATCCCAGAGACCAAATGAGGTTGGGGCAGAATTAGGGGAGACTTTGGCTCATCTGCAAACTCACTCAAAACTAATCTTTCAGGTTGGGGTTGTGGCTCAGTGGTAGAGCAATAGACTAGCATGCGTGAGACACTGGGTTCAATTCTCAGCACCACATATAAATAAATAAAATTTTTTAAAAAAACTAATCTTTTATCTCAAACCCAGAAGAAAAATCCAGTAAATTCCTCCCAGTGCTTGCTTTGACGTGCATTCAGTGTTTTGTTTTGTTTTTTGCTTCACAAACTGAAGAATAATATTGTGCTGAAAATAATAAAGAAAAGGTGGAACATCGTAGAAGCTCCAGATGGTTTTGTCATAAGATACATTATGTCCAGACATGGGGTCACCCCTAGTTAGCAAGGATAATCTTTTATTTTTTTTCCCCCTTACAGGGCCTCACTAGAAATTGCTAAGACTGTGCTCAAATTTGTAATCTGCTTGCTTTAGCCTCTCCAAGTTGCTGGGATCACAGGCGTGTGTCACCATGCCCAGTGTTTAGCAAGGATAATCTTAAGGTTCCAGGGGAACTAGTCTCTAGCTCAATATTCTCTCAACAACATTCTTGTGCATATCATTGTCCCCTTTTTGGACATATCTGAACACTACCTTTACCATTATACACTTTTTTCTTTAACTCACTTTTCCTTAACTTACTTTTTAAAAACATAAATATCTAGTTTATCAACCTAAGCAAAATAAATAACAATCCAGGAAGTCATGGACTTGGTACATTTTCATATTCTTTCCCTAAAATGAATACATAACTTTTTTAGAATATGCACGTGTCACTTAAAAATCACTATGTGTACCCACTAGAGTGCATAAAACATGATAAAAAAGTGGGATTTTATTCCAGAGCATAGTTGATTCCCTCCAAAGTCAAATGATTGACTGGTAGTCCCCCCCTTATCTATTCAGTGCATGCATAATGCACCAACATTATCTGAAAGCCCATCAGGAATTGCACATGCAGATCTCAAACTAAAACTTATCTTTATACTAACAGCCTTTCTTATCAGCTGCTTGATCACTATGCCTTCCACACATTTGATCTGTGACTTTGTTTGAAATAATCCTTTACCCTAATGCTCTTCACTGACTATTAATAAATTACAAGCAAACAGCAAAAATAATTACCCTTTCACCTAGGAAAACATTGGTGACTACATCTTAATGGTCTGCCAGTGACATACAGCTTTACCCAGCATAATGGATGCAAATGTGTAACAGGATACGGGTAAGTTATTTTCACACAAGCTGTCACTTGTCACACAAATTACATGGGCTTCTATTAGCTACTTAATTCACAGGTTAAGAAAAAAAAATTTCTACTCATAATACCCGCCTCGTTCGTGGATCTCCCGGGAAAGGCAGAACCAACCCACAAAACCACCAAAGAATAAAGGCTTTGGGGATGGCACATTTTCCATAGGTATGAAAATTCTGCTGTGAATGGAGAAATAATGTTGGTCAAAATGATCCAAGAATTTAAAAAGCTTCAAAAGAGGAGAGGAAGACCTGACATCATGAGAGAAGTCCCAGTCTGGATGGTGTGTTGTTGCAGGAACACGGTGAGTCGGTTGAGTGGTTTACAGGTCTGCCAACCCCTGGCAAGGTGAGGCTGGCGGGGTACTGCTGGCGCCACACAAAGGCGACGCTAAGGTTGGCTGCTTTACATCATCCATCTAGGCTGGAGAGAGCAGTGCCTTCCATGCACATTCCTGAGGAGCAGTGATGGGGGACCCGAGGATGAGGAGCCTATGTTGCAGAGGGCCTTAGGGTCTGAGGCTGCAGCTGTTTGGCCGACTTCCACTTAGGACTCTGTTGCTATTTTAGGAAACCAGCAGATGCTTTTGCAAGCTGACCTGATTTTATTCACAGCTCTTACATCTTATAAGTGGTGTATTTCATTATCCCTTCTTGTAGTAGTAGTAATAGCCAATATTAATTCAGTATCTATTATGTACCTGGCCCTGGTTCTAAGCAGTTTGTATGTATTAACACATATAAGAAAAATCAGAGAAAGTTCACCTTGAATGAAGACTTAGCTACTTGTGGTGCGAAAACCTTGGACCTACAATGAGTACTTTGTCCCTATTAGCTGTGAGACCCTGAGGAAGTTCTGACTCCTCTAGGACTGTTCTCTTATTTGTTAAGGTAGCAAGGTAGATGAGAAATGAAGAATTGGTTTCTATATAAATGTCACTCTGAGCCAGCAATCTGTCCCAGGTACTGTGTTGAACAGGATTCTGAGCCAGCACTGGCAAGTGCCACGATCGACTAGCAATATCTGCCACCATGTAGGAAGGAGCAGAAGCAGGGATGTCACCTATTGGCCATCTTCAGACTACAGCATCTCTGAGTCCTCTTCCTGCTCAAATTATTTGAATGAATTGTTCTAGCCCAACTGTTTCACTAAATGCAATCTCTTTATAAATTAAAGAGGGGGGGAGAATGAGAATGAGTTTGGAACTTCAGAGACCTTGTTTCTGCCATTGAGTAAGCGGCCTTTAACAAGTTATTTAATCTCCTTAAGCTTCAGTTCCCTTATCTATAAAATAAGGATGAAAATATTTAACTTGCATAGCAATCTTGTCTGCATGTCTGTGTGTGTTGCTGGGGTTTGAACCAGGCCCTTGCTTACACTAGGCAAGCACTCCACCACTGAGCTACATTCCAGCCCTTAAAGATTAAATAAGTATGCAAAGCATCTACTATAGTAATTGGCATACTGTTGATATTCAATTAAGTAGAAGGTACTATTGGCATTTTCAGCATTATTCTATCAACCCCAAACTGGATTAATTACATTTTCTGACTCATGATTCATATCTTACATATACACTGATAATTGCTGATTACTGCAATTTTTCTTAAGGAATAAACTTGAACTCTTTCATTCTCAGAGAAATGTTGTTAAACATTTATTACAGAAAATTACAAAAATATTCACAAATAGGGACTATTATAATGAACTCCCATGGACCCATTACCAAACGTCAAGAATTATCCATTCATGTGGGCTGGGGATGTAGCTCAGTTGGTAGAGTGCCTGCCTTGCAAGCACAAGGCCTTGGGTTCAATCCCCAGTACTGCAAAAAAAAAAAAAAAAAGAATTATCCATTCAAGGCTAGCCTTGTTTCATCCATTTCCTCATCCATACAACCATCTTCAAGCCAACCTGGATATTTCTAAAGGCAGATCCTACATGCTGTATCACTTCATCTGTTAATTCTTCAGTGTTCATCTCTAATTCTTAAATTATTTCATAATTTTAAATGTATTTGTTTTTAATCAGATGAAATGGCAACTGCAAAGCAGAATTAGGAAATTGTTTCCTCACATCCCTTAATAACATTCCAGAAAAGTCACTAACAAGCATACATATTTAAAAAAAAAAAAAAATAACCAGGGGCTGGCTCAGACAGGCACGTGGGGACTGCGGTATGCATGATTTATTACAGCTACACAAAGTGAGTTATTTCATTCTTTCAGATATTTATGACACTGTTAAAACACTGAATACATCAACATCAAAATTAATCATGAATAATATTTAATTAGTGCTTGACAAGGATCAATTTGGCAACTCTTTTTGTTCTTTCTCCTTCCCCCCAATAGAAAAATAGTCATAAACTAAAGTGTTTTATTTTTTCCATCTGCTTCTGGTAAAGCGCATCCCTGAATTGCTAACTTAGTTGAGATCTCCTGAACTTTCATATACCCAGGTAATTAGACTCAGATGCTGTCCGGACTTTGATTATAAATCAAGTCTGTGTATGTAAGCAGAAATCAGACTGCTCACACCAAGAGCGGGTGTCGCTGTTTCTCACGGACCTGCCCGTGGAGAGGACAAGCCCTCGCTTCTGAGCAGAGCAGAAAGCAGCTCTCATGTCACTCCCCTGCCAGGGAGTCCCTCTCACATCTCCAACCACCAGAAAATACTGATTATCAGTTTAAGTCGTTATTTACAAAAGAAAAAAGTCCTCTTGGGCATTCAGGCAAAAATTCTGCCCAGAGGTACGCCAGGGGCAAGGCATAAGACTAGGACACGTGGACGGTGTTCAGCAATGGCAGCTTTCCAGCCATCTCATGACATCCAAAGCACTGCGTGTCCCAAAAGCTCTTCGTGGCACTGGGCACCACCTCCCTATCAGAGCACTTTGTTCCTTAGAGGAAAGATTAGGAGACCTTTCTATTCATTATTTTGTAACAATATATGCATTGATTTAATTTTAATACAACAGTGATATTTGTTTCAATTAACTTGATATTTTATATGGTGGAGCCAAAGGCTTCTGGGTGTTTGATGTCTGAAAGGAAGGGTTAAATGGTTGTTTTTAACTTAGAGGGAGGGTATCTAACTAAAGGACTTCCTTTTCTTTTCATCTAATTTATATCAAGCAAAGCTAGGCCTGAAAGGTCAAGTGCAGCCAAGACCCATCAGCTGGGGAAGGGGTCATGAGCTAGCTTTTGTTGAGGAGCCCCATGTGCCAATCCTGGAGCAGCCTGTACCTCAGACAAGCCTTGGAGCAACCCTAAGGTGGAGCTCAGGTGGATATGTGAGGTTTCCAGGGTCACTGAACTAAGACACAAGAGACAGGGTCCCAACTCAGGCCATTCTGACCCCACAGTCCAAGTTTGTACGATGGGGGCGAAGGCTCTACAATGGATCTTCCATCCTCATAACTAACACTCATCAAACACAATATGCTAAGAACCTCCATGAATCCTCACTTTACATTACTGCTATTTCCATTTTCAAGTTGAAAAAAGAACAAAAACCTGCAGGTCAGACTCTCAGTCATTCTGCCATACACCTAGCCATAGACAAATTAGGACACACCCTCACCGTTTCACCAGAGGTATGATACTTCAAAGTTCTTAGGTCCCATAAATTCGTCAATTCTGCTGACTGCTTGGGTGGGTGCTGGATGAATTTTGCCCCACGTAAGGGCACAAATAAATTTAAAATTCTAAGCCTCTCAACAAAGAACATTCAACACAGATAGAACTCATAAGGACAAAAAAGGGTAATGGGTACAGCAATAGTTGAATGATTTTTTCAGAAGAGGAAGGAATGATACCATGGGAACTAGCCAGAGTTTATCAGCTAAGCTCTTAGAAGATAATATTGAAATAAAAGTTCTATCTGCTTTTACCCTCCCTGGGCCCAATGCTGAATTTCCCTCCCTCACAAGGTCAGTAGATCTTGTTTCTGCTTCGCTGACTCATGCAACCTGATAGCTTCTGGAAACAAACCAATGATTACAAGATCGTCAAAGTATGTGATTTTAATTAAAGGAGGGTCCTATGTGGAGGGGGAGGGGCAGTAAGCCTTCGAGTGCCCAACCCAAGTACCAGGTGATAATCTGTTCACCAGGGTCTCTGTCCCTGCAATACCTTCTTCCACTTCTGCCTCCACATCACAGCCCCTGACTGGGCCCAATTCTGCCCTGAACCCACATCAAACTGGGTCAGCCCACCTAGAACCTCACGTGTGAGGTTTTCCAGATGCACCTCTGCAAGTGAAAAGTCAGTGCTTAAAAGCAGCGCTCACCACCAAAGCTAAGAGAAAGACGTGAAATATATAGGGCTTTGAAAAGGAAAAAAGAATGAAAGCCTAGACTGCCAAAAAGAAAATAAATTGGCATTGTTGTAAAATTGTGTTGCACAGCGAGAATACAAATATTATTCATGTTAAGGAAAGGGTTGACCTGAGAGGTGATTTACAGGCACTTCAAATGCAGTACAGGAAGTAAACGGAAAAATTAGGGTGCAAGGTCACCAAGTAGGCAAGAGTCAACTTAAGGGTAAAGTTAAAAACTCGAGGAAGGGAACACACAGTTCAACTCGCCATATTAAATTAAGATCGGTCTTCACTTTGAAGAAATGGAAAGAGTCAAATATTAAGGTGGGTATGCTACGAAAGGCATTTCAACTCAACATCCTAAAGGCATTTTTCTTCTCAAAATAGAATACTTGTTATGGAGTGAAAAATACCAGTGCCAAAGGGATGTTTTTCCTAAAGAAAATAGAAGGTTTGATGCAACCGGTGAGTCGCTGTGTTATCACTCAGTAATGTGAATGCACTTCAGTGACAAGGAAAGGACTTTGGAGGCACTGTCTTGAGGAATCCAAAATGAGTTGTTTGTAGGGATGTGCTTTTCTTTTTCTTTTTTTTTTTTTTCTTAATGGTCTAAATTGGTTTGGACTGTGCCCAAGTTTATCCACGGCCAGGAAGAGGCAACAGAAGCAGAAGGGGTGTTGAATTGTGGGGATCAGGGACTCAGCTCTCTCCAGTCATCCTGCTCTTTGACCATTCTGTTTAAATCCAAATCCAGTTTGTAATAAAATGTTGTCCTTTTTTTTATTCCCTCTCCAAATAATGTTGTAACATTTCTCAAAGAACCACTAGAGGGCAGAGATTTTTTGACATTTTGAAATTAATAACAGTTCAATCAGCCCAGTTTCCTGGTCATTACCAGGAGTAATCACAATAAAGGCTGCCACGGAACTTCAAGACAGCCTGCAACCGTCTGTGTCCCTTACACCAATTCCACATAAAGCAAAACAGCCCACACCTCTGTAGGGCTCTGTACTCCTTTTCAAAGAAGGAAACCAGTCTATGGCATCCAGGGGTGCAATCCCACTTGATAGAGGGCACCCCAGAAGATGTGCTCCATGCTGAAGGGGATGACACAGAGTGAGGCTCTGAGACACCCAACCTGCCCCAGCACCCCCTGCCTGGCGAACAGTCCAGAGAGGGGCTTCTTCCCCCAGGCACAGGCCCGATACTCTCCACTCATGGCCAGAGGCTGCTTTCCCCACAGTGCCTCCCACCTGCACCCCACCCCAGATGTTCACCCTACTGGGATTTCATCTGGATGCACAAATGTTGGGTGAGAAAAGAGGAAATCAGTAGCATCAGCTCTGCCTAAGCATTCCTCCTTTTCAGCCTTCATTTGCAACTCTTACTGAGCTGTTGGGCTGGAGCCAGGGGAGAGGGGGATGGGCAGCCAGAGTCAATGTTGGAGGCAGTACCTTTAGGGGTGCTGGGATGCTGCCGAGAAAAGGGGCCAGGACCATCCGGAGTGGGCTACACAGAATCAGTCCTGGGATGCCACTGTGGCTCCCAAAAACAATCGCTTGGTCTCTCAGAGGCATTCTCAGGCAGAAGATAAGGGAGTACGCTCTTGAGGTCCTTGGTCCTTTTGCTGCCCCTGTCCCCCAGCCTGGGGATCAGAGCACAATTCCCCTGCTGTAAGAGTCCTCATTAACCCAAGTCTTCCAGGGTGTCTATCATTAAGAAATCTAATCTAATCTCAGCCAAGGGTGTAGAAAGGGGCAACAGGAATTTTTTCTTTCAAACTTGGAACTTAGAATTCTAGGTCAGGCATAATTCAAATTTTCACATGGGAGGCCTCTGCTATATTGCTCTAAGCCTTGACTTTTTGAACCTCTTAAAGGATGAGAATAGGATTGATTACGGCATACGACCACTAAGAGGCTGGAATGAGCTAATGAAGCAACCCTGGCAAATCCTGAGTGCTCCTCAGCTTACCATGAGGTTGCTCCTGATAAACCTTAGCATGCCCGATCTATGGAATGTCCCAGTTTAGCCTAGCCTACCTTGAATGTGCTCAGAACACTTACAGTTGGTCAAAACATTGAACACAAAGCCTATTTTACAGTAAGTATTGAAGAGCTCATGCAATCTATTGAATACTGTACAGCACGCCATGGAGTGTCAGTCATTCACCCTCGTGATTGGGTGACTTCTTAGGAGCAGCAGGTCACTGCCTCTGCCCAGCATCATGACAGCGATCTTACCACAAATAAACCTAGGAAAAATCCAAATTCAAAATCTGAAATACAGTTTCTTTTTTTTTTTTTTTTTTTTTTTCAGTGCTGGGGATTGATCCCAGGGCCTTGTGCTTATGAGGCAGGCACTCTACCAACTGAGCTATATCCCCAGCCCCTGAAATATGGTTTCTAAAACTGAATGCACGTCAACTTCTCACCATCATAAAGTTGAAAAGTCTGGGAATGCCTGTGCATTTCAGTCAGTCTCATATCTGCAAACCTCCAGGGAGAAGAGCCCACTGCCTCCTGAGATGGCCTCATTTCCCACCAAAGCCTGGGGTAAAAAAGGCATGTGGCCTCCAGCAAGCAAGTCTATTCTGCCCGTCACCTCAAAATGACTCCAAACTCCTCTTGTGACCTCATAAAAAGATGCTTAGCTTCTTCAACTGTCAAATAACAAAGCAGACTGCAAAATCCCTAAATTCCCTTGGGTATCCCAGGGCCATCATGATTCAAAAGTATGTCTCGAATCACATCTGCCTCTTAAGCGGCTATGCCGCATAGCATGGCTGGTTCATCTTAATCTTAAACCCCCAGATCTGTTTCACAAGAGCTGCTTCCAAAGCAGGCCTTCCAAACCCCTATCAGAATGTTTGCGCTTCAGAGGGAGCTTCATACTTTCCTTCCTGGAGGTATCAGGGCAGTGTTCCTGCTGGGTCAGAGCACCCCAAATCTCCATTCTGTCATCAATGGAAACGACTCCTCTCCCAGTTTAGGTTATCTCTACACTGCAGGGGAAAGAGAAGCGTCCTGGCTTTTAACATTCAATTTCTTTTCATGGCCAAATCACGAAAAGGGGGAGGATTTATCTATCAAAGCTAGGAACCAAGGATCAAGAGATAAAGAGGAGTGATAGGCAGGAGACAGGAGAGTCCAGTTTCTCCATTTACAATGTGGTCTTGGCCATGGGACCTAACCTCTCTTGGCCTCAATTGCCTCTCCTGTAAAAGAAAGATAATAATAATGCCAACCTTATCATAATAAATACAGCAATTTTCCTGGAGTTCTCTCTCCAGGCCAGGCACTATGCCAACAGCTGGCATGCATGACCCCATTCATCTTCACAACATCCTTGTGAAGGACTCACGATTGTCATCTTTTGCAGACAAGGAAACTGAGGCCTAGAGAGGTTAAATTGCTCTTCCTAATCTATCCCATAGGTCGGTTGTGGAGTTGGGGTCAGAACCCCTCTCTCACCTGGCAGTGTCACTGTCAAGGTGAATGAGATCACGTGAATACATTTTAGCACAGGAGCTGGCATATATGGTAAATTGTTGTTATTATTATTGTTAATGTACAGTTTGGTCAATTCAGGGCCTCTCTCCTTCCCATTGTTCACCTCTGACCACAAGCTCAGAACAAAACCCCAGCATGGCATAGCACAGGACAAACACAGTCTCTGGGACAAGCAGTTACCAGCTGTGTGACCTTGGAAACGTTAATGTCTCTCAGCCTTAGTTTCTTCCTATATAGCCTAGGGGTGATACAAGTACCTCTAAAATTAGTGTGAAGAGTAAGTATGAAATCAGGCATTTGCATAATTGCCTAGTATAATATAAATAATAACCATTGCCGAGTGCACGCCTGTAATCCCAGCACTTGGGAGGCTGAGGCAGGAGGATCACGAGTTCAAAGCCAACCTCAGCAACTCAGCAAGGCCCTAAGCAACTCAGTGAGACCCTGTCTCTAAATAAAATACAAAATAGGGCTGGGGATGTGGCTCAGTGGTGGAGTGCCCCTGGGTTCAATCCCCAATACCAAAAATAAATAAATAAATAAATAAATAAATAAATAACCATTACCCTTAAGAAAGCAGGTATGTGGCAAAGTATTGTCTCACTGAGGGAAAGATTCTCCTAAGGCAAGGGCAGGCATTTGGGCTAAACTCGGGCTCTAGAATTACCAGTAGGCTTCTATGAGTAATCACGGTGGGCCCTTCTGCTTTGCAGACAACGTCCACTCCACCACCAGCCCATACACTGCACACGTGCACATGTGTGTGCACACGCACGCACATACACACAACCCTCAGTGCTTTTCCTCAGAGTAGAATGAGCCTTGAAACCCCTTTATCCCTGGTTCTGATGTTTTCTACTTATAAGGCCCCAGGCAAACCAGTGAGACTAAGAAAAACCACCTCAACAGGGAGGTTGTGAGGTTCAAAAGAGAAAATACATGCAGAAAACAATGTAAAAGTTCAAAAGTACAATTACAGTGATCCTTTCAAAGCCCCCGGTGAAAAATATAACATAGGTATTCCAAAGTTTGGGGACACAGTTTGGGGAGGGTGCTGAGATAAACATTCCTTGTAACTACCTGTCACTTAGTCTCACTGAAATCTGAGTTTAATGACTAATGATCATATCCCATCAGAGCTCCAAATTACATACCATTTTCCTCCTTGCAGCCTCCAACAGGCATTAGCACCACCCCTAGTCTATCCCTGACTGGTGGTGGTGGTGTTAGGTTTTAGACACATTCTGGATTAGTCTCTGACAAGATGGAATGAGTCCTGGCAGCGCCCTGTGTTGCAGCCACTGCTCCCAGGATCGTTTCTGGAATCTGAGGAGCTCAGCCATGCAGATGACCTCAGCAGGCCAGGTCACCCTGTGGCAGAGAAGGCTGAGGAGTGTATTGCCCAGGTTTCTAGAACTGGATGGACAAACTATCAATACTCCGGTCTGATGACTAAAGTGGAGTAAAGAGGGTCTTCAGAAAAACCCTCCGGAGTACTGGGTTCCTTTGAAAGTTCCTCCCAGGCTGTTCACATATTAAGCCAGGCAGTGGTTTGTGTAAGAGCCTTGCCTTTCGGAAGTTTCCACAGCAGATGGACAGATGGAGGCACACGGCTTTAGAGGAAAGCCCGCTCACATCCGTCTGTGCTCATTATTGGCCCTCTTCTCCGAAATGTTATATGTTATCTTGAGCCTGTTTGTTTTCATCTGTCAGAGTGGTTTATTGTTAAGGAAATATGGTGTCAGCTGTCTCTTCCCCACCATCAAAGCTGCCACATTAAAGTTAATAGTGTTTGACTTGCAGAGATCTCTTACCGAGGTAACCCAAGAAGGCCCCTGCTGGCTGTTATTTTTCCTGCAGTTGAGACACCAAATGGATGCAATAACTTCATCAATCTTTTCAGGAAGAAGGGGGGCCAGGGGAACCTGTATGATTCTATCTAGTAGATGCTCAATAAAGATACCTTGGATTCATGAGGATAACTCAACTCTTCCATTTGGAATAGTCTGCTGACTTAAGTGACCTGGATCCTGAACCTCCACTCAAGGTCCTGTGGCCTGTGGCTTGTCACTTCCCAAGTCTCAACTTCAGTTTACTTATCTCAGAAATAAGGGAAATGTCTTTGGAGGACACCCCTTCCACAAGTAGTCCTACAACAAAGCCTGATGTGCAAAAGAAGATAAAAGCAAACTTTTTCTGGCAAAAGCAAGAGAGAGGAGAAGCCCTGCCTTCTCAGGATCTCTACCTTCCTCCCTAGGCTCATCACCTAAACCCCATTTTTCTCCCTCCCTAGGGGTCCTATGCAAACTCTGTGGGCAGCCACCCCACCCTGGACTTCCTAAAATAGCATTGGAAATCTACTAGCCCAAAGGAATTATCTCAGAGTTTTTTCTCCTCAGAGTCTGGATCTATGTGTGGACAGATTTTAATCCACATAATGATTTCATAGAAGAATCTCTGCTCAGTGCCATGCAATCTTGAAACAGTTAGGGCTTTGTTTTATTTTGTGTGTCTTCATCCTCTAATCACTGCTTGCAACTGTGAGCTGTCAAAGAGCCCTTCCTGACTCAGTAGTGTATCTCAGGCTTCCATCATTTATTGCAGGTTAGTTCAACAGGTACCAATCTCAACTCAAGTTTTAAGTTTCATCATCTCCCTCCCCTGCAGAACAGGCTGGAGCTGGAAGTGCAATTCTTTGGGACACATCCTTACACAGTGGGCCACCCTCCTGGGTGGGAGAACCAGCAAGAGCCTCAAAGCCAGCAGTTGTGCACAGTTGGACATGGTACACTCAGACATCCTTTCCACATCAGCCTGCCCCATGGCTGGGCCCTCTCTGCACCCTGCCATCCCTCTCCAGTTCTCTTTTCTGTTCCAATAGGCCAAGGGACAGATTTGTATGCCCGTTGACCAAGCAGATGTAGAGCAGAGGAACCGAAAACCAGTTTTCCCTTCTTTGCAAGGAAGAAGTAATTCCTCTCTTCATTTAATTTGTTGGGAGAATTACCCCACATATACAGACAAACTCATTCCCTCTGAGAAAAGAGAAAATCACGAATACTCTTCCCCTAGAAGGCGGCAGCCAAGAGGACTCTCCCCTCTTTCCTGTTTGAGTTATACTCTACTTTTGTAAATAAGCTGTAGGATGAAAGGAGTCTGAGTCAAAAACCAGAGGGGTAGAATAGTGGAGAAGGAAAGAGAGGGACTTCAATTGTCATTGGCTTTCTTCAAATGTTGCATTTACAATCAGGGCTGTAGTGGTCAAAACCAGTATCATGGGGAAAAAATCCCACCAAACATCCTGTATTACATACAAAACTAGGATATCTATTAAAATATATCATATTTATACACGCGGTTCAAGCTTGGATGGAAATCAGCATAGCACACCTGTGTAAAACTCTAAAGAATCCCAAACTACATTTATTTTTATTTTTTTGGCCCAAGTCTCTGAAGGAGAAAAGTAATCTAGAGCAAAGAGAACTATTCATTCACCCATTCATTCAGACTTTCATTGCTGACCGTGTAGCCTTTCCTTAGGTGCTAACTACTTGAGGGGGGCAGTAGTGAATGGTCCCTAATCATTTTTTCGAAACCTCAGAAATTCAATTGGCACAATGCTTTCACAATGCTTTTTAAGAAACTTCTGTACACAATACCTCATTGGGATTTTCACAACAGTTTCATAAGTTGGTTAAGGTACATATAACCACTGTTTAAGATTGAGAAAACAGAAACTGGTAAGGTTACCTGACTTGACTAGTCCCTAGATCAGCTGAGGCAGACTGGTGATTAAACTTAAGATCATCTGATTCCTCCTGCCAGGCTCTTTTTCTTTAAACAAACTATTACCAAATGAATCTGTGACTTTCTCAGAGCTGCCTTTGCATCCAGATTTTCCAGGATCCTTTCAATTTCCATATTCTGTTCTCTTGTTTTCCAAAGTTTTCTTATCAGATCACTTAGAATAGTTCTGAAAATAGTCACTTGTGCTAGTTTTAGGTTCAAAAAAGATGGCTATGGTGGACTGTCTTTACTATTTCAAAGTGAATTAAGGTCAGATTGAGACTTTTACATCAAGTCTATGCAGCAGCCTCAATTTTTCAATCAAACCATCCTTTGGTGTAGAAAATTATTTCACTACCCACATCATTTAAGCTATTCTGAAAACTACACTAAGTTCTTTTTATTAATCTTTTTCCTGCTTCAAATCCTTCCATCAGGCATTTCTGTCAGGCTTCCTGAAGGGCCCCATATGCACACTTCCAGCTCAGAAATGTGTTCTTTTTTGGTTCATTGGAATTCTTCAGAATATTTGGCACTGAAACATATTGGCTTTAATTAAAAGGCTATGATTTCTGTGAATTCCCATTAAGCCAGTGAAAGAAATCTGTATTAAAAAAAATACAGTTAACACATTAAGATACAGTTGTACTGAAAAATGGTTCATGTTTTTAAAAACTACTTAAGCAGATGAAAATAAGCTGCCTGTTATGAAAATCTGCTCATATTTAGTAAAATCCTTCTCTTCTAAATAGAGGGGTTAGTTTAGTACATATGTGCTTAATTAGCCATGAAAACTCAACTAGACATGAACCATGCAATCCAACCATCCGCCTGTTGATGTTAAAACATAGAGCCTATTAACAGGAATGCAATTTAAACGGTTAAAAAGTGATAAAGTACATAACTCTAATCTGATAGAGTTTGAAATATGATATTGCTGTATACTAATGACAAATCAGTTTTGAATTATTATTCCAGTAAAGCTTGAAATAACTCAAGCATGTTAATTAGTGATCCACAAACTCAAGAACTACATTATATTATATGCTATATTCAGTCACACCTCTTCAACCCATGAGCAGAAGCATATTCTCTAACATTCAGAGAAATAAAAGCCATGCAAACTCTCTTGAATTCTAAGTCCTAGATGCCCTAGAAATACCTGACATAACTTTCCCCAACTTAATTATCTTTAAAATGCATTATAATTCAATGTAGTTTTGAAGAGGACCCATAAAATATAGAGAAGATTACTAGTTACCAAGAAATGCACAAAGAGATCTCATTAAATCACTTCTCTTTACATCAGTGGCCCTCAAATGTGGACATGCCCCATGTGGGCAAGGTAAAGCCAGAGATCACAAAGAACTGGGAGGAAGATATCATTATTGCTAGCTTGATTAGCAAAAAAAGGAAGCTCATTGTACTTAGCTTTTCATTTTATTATTAAAATAACACCTATCCATTCTTGGAATAGACTTGTGCCCATCAAGAAGATGCTGATGAACTGCAGACCTTGTTTGACAATCACTGCTCTCAGTACTTACTATATTAGAGGCAGGAATTCTTTCAGAAGCATTTATAAATCAGATTCACTATTTTGGAAGGCACACTACATTCCAATCATCTCAATGAGCTCTGCCATATTTTTAAATAGCTACAAAACAGCATGCTGCAACTTCCTTAATCAGGCAGTGCCAGTTATCTTCCACCCTTGCAGTCAGCTCTTTGGGTCTACTCCAAATTCTGTTTGCCCCTGTTCAACAAAGTCTCTGGTTATATATTCATTGGGAAAAAAGCAAAGAAAAAACATATTGTAACACCATCTCCAAATATCATGTCACCACTACAAACTTAAGACAAGAGTTGGATTAGTCTACCCACATAGGCCCTGGTCTTTTGCAAAATGATCAGATCAGTGGCTGAACAGTGTGGTCTAGCTGGTGTCCTTAAAATAACTATTTTCTTGGAGGTAGGGGAAGCAGCAATATGAACATTGGGGAAATCGTCTGTTTAACTCACATAAAGCAAGCCCATGAGATAGGCAGAACTCCATTCAAAGTTCACCAAATGTTACTGTAATTTTACAAGAACAATAAAACTAAGAAAAGCAAGATAGAGATCCTGTCATTGCTGGCTTCTTCACCAAGTCCTTAACGTAGCCATACTCTGACTGCACCTATTCAGAGCTGCATCATATCCCACTGGGACCATTGCAATAGCCTCCTAATCAGTCCCTCTTCCCTGAGGCTCTCTTCTTTCACACTGCTAAAGAGTTTTCTAAAAATCCAGCTCCAATCAAATTACTTCCCATCAAAAACCTAGAATCATTGGTTCTTATGACCTGTCAACAGAATGAAGGTCACAGAGTTCTTTAGCCTAAGATTTAAGGCCCAAGCCTAACTTTTGGTGTTGCTTCCCATTTCACCCCAATCAAGGTCCACTCTTCTGTACAGATTCCCCTACTTTTTGCCTTTTCAGGCAGCTTCCCACCTGTAGAACCATCCCCTCCATTCCATCTCCTCACCAGCCCTCTAGGTCAAAATCAACCTATATTTAAAGGCCCTGATGAGAGAAAATCCATATTTTCCGTGAAAAAATGCAAAGAGCAGTTGCTGGTTCATCAGTAAAAATGTCTGTTATTGCTGTTGTTGCATTTAAGTCTTTAGTCTTCAGGACTAAGCTCTGGGCCTATGGGATTTTAACTGTAGCTCTCTCATGACACTGATTACTTCCGATTTTATTTCAAAGTTATTTGAGTATATGCTTCCTCTGCCCTTATGGACTTTGAGCTCCTAGAAAACATCTTTTATCATTCACCTTTATATCCTACTGTCAGAGTACAAGGCCTCCACAAACAGCTGAAGGAAAATGTTCAATGCTGCATCAAACCACAAGAGGGCACAGTTGAGCTACTCTTAGTGGAATCAGCCTATGATTGGCAATAAAGCTTTCAGATCTGAGAGGCTTCTGGCCCTGGAAAGTGTATCTGTAAATTTGTTTAAAGTAAATATGCATGCATTTTATATGGCCACAAGGGTATTCATGTTAACATGGAAATATGGCTCTAAAATAGTGAATTTTTAAAAGTAGTAAAATAAGACATATGGTTCAATTTTGGTAAAATATCTATTCTTAAATATTCACAGAAAAAAAGTCTAGAAGGATATGCATAAAAATGTTATCAACTGTTATCTCTTGTAAATGGCATATGCTGTCTCTTAGGATGGAATATGAATGATTTTCCTTTCATTTTGCATCTTTCTAGATTTTATATAACCAAAACATATTAATTTTTTTTTTTTTTTTGGAACCGGGAATTGAATTCAGGGACACTCAGCCACTGAGCCACATCCCCAGCCCTACTTTGTATTTTATTTAGAGACAGGGTCTCACTGAGTTGCTTAGGGCCTCGCTAAGTTGCTGAGGCTGGCTTTGAACTCGTGATCCTCCTGCCTCAGCCTCCCAAGTGCTGGGATTACAGGTGTGCGCCACCGCGCCCAGCAACATATGAATTTTATAATCAGAAAAATAAAGCTATTTACTTTTTTAAAGTCTCAAAGTAGTTACTTGATTTTTTTTTTTTGCATCTTATCTCCAGTTCTATGTCTGATGCATTTAAAAGTAAATACAATATTTTGAGTATTTTCTAAAGCAGAAACTCCCAAACTCTCTTGGTACACAGTGTTTTTAGTATCTCAACAATTTTTTGGTACCCCTGGAATAAAAGAAATGTCTAACAGTTCCATTTATTAAGTAGTGAATTAAAAAAAAAAAAACTTAAGTCTTTGTGTCCTAATAATTCAATAACCACTTGAAAAATCAATAAATATAAGGTTTTTTAAAAATATATTTTATTCCACTCTTAACTAATCACAATTACTTAATGGAATGTATGCACTTATTGGGCACTCCCCTCATTTGTAGTCAGTTTCGAGACATCTCCCCTCATTTCCTGTTTCAAATTGATTTTCGTGAGGTACTCAATTTTTTATCATGGTAATCACTAAAAAACCAGCTTCACAAAGATATGACACCATTGACATGAATGTAGCACATCAACCCAACGATGATACTATGAACTATCTCAAGCTAGTAGCTCATGGGTAACCCACATGAAGATGTCAAGTACAGCTGTGTTTTCCCAAACTTTTAAAATATCTCACAGCACTTCTGCAACTACTGTACCACCGGGAGGTGCCTCCATGCACAGTTTGGGAACACGTGGATTTGAAGGATAAAGCTGGTTCCCTGTGAGGCTGGCAAAAGGGAAATAAAATTTGTCAAGGGGCTACTGCTCACCTAGCCTTGAAATTATTCCACGCCTACTAGCTCAGTCAAAACTAATCTGTTCTCCATGAACCAAACTGTTCTTTTTCGGAAAAGAAAAGAAGGATGGGGATGGGAAGTAGGCTGAAATAAAGACTCTATGATGGTTTTCACACCTCCTTCTGTTCCCCCAAAATCCCTTTTAATCTGTTCTCTCCAACTCAAAACAAAGAAGCAACAGCAGCCCCCAACCTAGCATGTTCCTGGGAAACAGCCAAATTCCTTCTTTGTGTAATCCAGAACTGGTTTTCCAACCAACCTAGACTTTTCAACCCCTAGACCCAAATGTGAGAAACCTTGCCAAGACCTGGGAAGAACAGAGGGTCCCAACAACAAACTGCTAACCCTTAGGACAGCCCCTTACTCTTCCAGAATTAAAGGAATCACTAGTTAGTTTCACCAACAAGAATCCCAATCAAGTACACAACTGCTGCTACCCAAGTTCACTTAAAATTGGAATTAGAAAGGTTGGTTTTTGTTTTATTTTTTCTTTGAAGTCTGATGGGCCCAATTTCATATTGCTTTAGCAAAATGGTGATTTTTCTATTATTAAATCAAATGTAATTAAAACAAATACAAAAGGACTCTCCAACCTGTGTGGAAGAAAACTCCAAGCAGGGGCTACTTAATGAACTTAAGATCTCAGGGAGGTAGAAGCAATCCAAGTGTCCATCAACAGAAGAATGGGTAAACAACCTGTGGTATATCCATACAATGGAATATGACTCAGCCTTAAAAAGGATAATTCTGACACATGTTACAACATGGCTGATCTTGAAGACATTAGGCTTAGTGAAATAAGTCAGGCACAACAGGAAACATATTGTATGACTGTTTATAAGAGACACTGAGAGGAGTCAGATTCATACAGAGAAAGAATGGTGGTTGCCAGGCACCAGAAGGAGGAGGTGATGGGGAGGAACTGGTTTAGTGGGTTTGGAGTTTCAGTTTTGCAAAATGAAAGGAGTCTTGGAGTTGGACCTGGTGATGGGAACACATCAACACAAACAAATTCAATGCCAGCTGCGTGCACACCTAAAAATGGCTTAAGTGACAACTTTTATGTATATTTTGCCATGTTTTTTTTTTTTAAAGATAGGCGTACCTTTCTGATAAGAGCAGGCATTGATATAACTGGAAACATGTCATTAAATGTCACATGGAAAGCTTGCATAGTCCTAGAGATGAGTCTATTTGGATAATCTAGAGTTAAATATCATACAGGGTGTTTCAAAATAGAAGGACCCTGATCTAAAGGAAAGACTGTCCAAACAAGAGCAGCACCAACAGAAACAGGGCCTCCACCTCTTCAAGGCCTTGGAAGGAGGAGCACAGTATCCTCAGGAAGAAACAAGACTCAGTCACACCCCAACCTCAGGCCCAAGTACACAGTTCTCACCCATCTTCCTTTCAACCTTGATAAGCCCCCATAAATCCAAGGTACCATGAAATGGGTCTAGAGCAGCAGCTGGAAGACATGGGCAGATGCAAACTGATTTGGTCCCAAAACCCAGTGTCCTGGGCTCTCAGATCCTCCTGTGAGATGTTTCCTGACTACAGTTGCAGAATTGATGTTGCTAAAGATGACAACCTGCAGATGCAAAGGCTCAGCGTTCCCTTTACTTGTAGGCCTGGTCTGTGGAGACATTTCTAAACTAGGTCCTGGGAAATGCCTGAGGAGAAAGAAAGAGGCACTTCCGTAGCCACCTTGGGAAGTGCCATATGGTACATTCTCTCCAAAGGCTCAGAAAAGTTCTGCAGTACAGAAATTGGAATCCCAACTTTCTCAGCTTCATACCCATTGGTCTTTCTCTGTTTTTGTATGCTTAGCTCCTCTTCCTCTTGATGTCTATTTTTTTTTTCCATAGCATCCAATCTTGAAATCTTAGAGGGTTTTTTTTTTTTTTATTGTTTCTCCCTCTCTCAACACATTCTGTTGGTTAGCAAGACTGTAAATTCAGCTGCAGTCTTACCTCTCCCATCCACCCCCTTTCCTCCTGTCTCCTCTGCCATCATGCTAGTTTCGGTTCTCAGGAGTCTCCCCTAGGTTATCCCAGTGACCTCCTCCTTGGCTCCATCTCTCACCTCTCTTCCTTCTAATACTATTGGAACCACCAACTGAAGATTGCTTCTGTAGCACAGGGCTGGCTGGCCACCACTACACTCAGTCACCTCGAGTGGCTCCCTAATGCCTACAGGGGAAGGAAGGCCAGACTTCACCTGCCACACAAGATTCCTCATGTTCTCCCTCCAACCCATCCTCCCAGCTTCATTTGCCATCATGGAGAACCTAATGCTCTAGTCAGCTCGGCTACTTTCCACTGTCCAAACAGGCCTCAAGGCTCCAAAATGCCATGCACTTGCTCATCCCCAATCAAGTTTGAACTCCCTTCTTTCCCCTTCTTTACCCAGCTTCCAAGTTTGCCTCAAATGCTGATTTTTTTTTTTGCACCAGGGATTGAACTCAGGGAGGGTTCAATCACATCACAATCACTGAGTCACATCCCAGCCCTTTTTTTGTATTTTATTTAGAGACAGCGTCTCACTGAGTTGCTTAGCCACTGGAATTACAGGTGTGTGCCACCGCACCAGGATCGAATGATAATTCTTGAAGTCATTGATCTGTTCTTTGAACTCCTCAGAGCCCTTCAATAGTAGGAATCTCATGATTCTTCATAAAATCCGCTTTGATTAGTGTCAAGGGCTTCAATACAGTTTATTAAGGTTCTGTTATTAAAGGATTACAGTCTTGAATATCAAATTGTCTTACTCATCTCTAGTTTATGTGAGGACCTTACACAATGCTTTATACATAAGAATCAGTCCATACATATCTGTTGGACTAAGGAATAACGTTATGCCCTGTGTATACACCATCAAATTCCCAAACGTCAATTATAGTCTCAAGACAGTGATAGTCAATTTTCTCTTTCATGCACCCAGATCCTTTTTTCTAATGATTTTGTCTTATATACAGACTATAATACACATAGGTGGCATCTCATTTTATACACATTTATTTTAAATAAACTATATAGCATTTCTTATTATTAAGTGAACTACTCAGAACAGTAGGCTGTTTTGATAAACATAAAATATAGAGGGTTAGGAGTGCAAATTTGCAGACAGTCACTCCTATATTGTAATATGTATTATTTCTGACAAAGTCTCATATAATGGAGAAAAATCCCAATTCACAGAGAGACGCCAACAGTATGCATTTTATGTGAGTGGGCACTGGCAAAGTAATGAATTTCATTTTTTTAAAGCTCAGATACAACATGTTATACCAGTGACACATAAGAAATGCCATATGGAGCAATTAAGAACACAGGTTCTGATTTAAATCCTGGCTTCACTATTTGACAGCACAGAACTTCAGCAAGTTATCCAGCCTCAGTTTCTTCATCTGTGAGGAAGTAATAATGGTGCTTCACTGATAAAGTAGAAGAACAAGATTGGTGACACAAGCGGATGTCTCAATGGTCTTCATTCTACCAAAATGCTATCTATAGCACCTAGGAGAGAACATTCGTTCATTACTGTCCAAGAAGGCTCAGACACAGAGCCTTTGAGAACTTGGGAGCCCTGTGTGGCCTTGAGGAAAGGCAAGCAGGACACTTCACTCCAGTATTGCTCTGAGGTTCTCCACTATCATCAAACCCCAAGGAACCACAGGAAAATTCAAAACTCTTCTGTCCCCACCCCAGCCCTTTCCTCATTGAGGCTTCCTCAGAGACACAGCTCTACGGAATCATATAGGAATCCAAGGGAATCCATGGCTTTTGCCTGCAAGCGATCCAGATGGCAGGCTGATGGTCCAGCCCACAAGGAAAGTCCTCAACTTTAGCAGCCTGTCACTTACATAATTACTCCCTGTACTTGGAGGCCAACATAAACAGAGCATCTTTCTCAAGCAGCTCCCACGATGCACGAACCTTAGAACCTCACACATGCAGCCAAGCACTGGAAGGTGCTAAAGGGTCAGAGGGTTTGTATGGCCAGCAGTCCCATTCCCAAGGGAGAGTCCCAGTTGTTTTCTAGTCCCAAATCCCCATCCAACAGATACTGCCTGAGCTCCAGCTGTCTCCAAGTCCTCATTCCTGGGACTGGCCTGGGATACTGTGGGTAGGACCCTAACACGAGCCAGCAGATCAGAGAGCAGTCACACCCAAGTCACTCCCTGAAAAAGCAGGGGGTACAGGATGGGGGACTAAAGATGGTTCCTCAGGGGTCACATTTGATGTTGTGAACCTTTTTTTTTTTTTAGTATTTACTAAAATGCCAATTCTGGTAGACAATGGCAGTGTGGAAGAGGCTGGTATGGTTCTAAGAAACAATATCAAGGAAAACAGCAAAACCCCTATTTTCCTGGAGCTCATGTTTTAGAGGTGATGGGAGAATGGCAATAATTGAACCAAGATCATCTACAATCATGGCTAGTGCTTTGAAGAAAATAAAATACTGTCATTGCATAGGTGTCAGGGAAGTTGACATTTGAGCTGAGATCTGAATAAGGAGGAAGTAGCAATCCAAAGTCAAGGGGAAAACAGTCTAGAAAAAAGGAACAGAAGTGAAAGACCCTGAGATCTCAGCTTAAATGCTTATTAAGGGTTTAGAAAAGTTTTCATGAAAATGTTCTCAAAATTCTAGTACAAGTTAAGGATAAGAGTAATTTTTTTAAGATTGTAAAGATCAAAGGGCTACATTGGAAAGAAATTTCCCCTTGGCTTTAGACAAAGATGCAATAAGAATGTGCGTGAATGTATGATATTTATATGTCTCATAAGGGTCTTTTTAGAAAGCCTTTCATGTCTTTTATCCTTTAAACTTTTATAATATAGGTTGAAAGCCTGATACAATCTTAAACTTCTAGTCATGTATTGAGATCTTTTCCTTAGAACTAATGAAGACTTCCCTTCTGTTGGGGTGTAATTTACCTCCCTTGTTCCAGAATGAGAATGCTGTGTACTTCTAATTGCAACTATGTAAAAATATGTGTGCACATGGATTAAGGAGGTGGGAGTATAGGAAGGAGCTGCAGTTGTTTTTCAATATTCCTTTTTTGTGATTAAAACTGGGAAGAAAAGAATACATTGTGCACAAGTGTGCAGTCTCCTTGTCCTCGAGGTTAATAAATGTGTTTTTAACTGCTGTTTATATCCCATTTCTAACATCACTACAACCTACATCCTCTCCAGGCTACAATTAAAGTTGAAAAGTGCAGGAGGCTTTACAAGCCTCATACAGGGAGTGCGTCTGCGCACGTACAGTCCATGTGCACCCTTCTTTCTTTCTATGGACAGAAGTTCTTGGGGACCCTTCAGGCCCCCGGCCATATTTCTCCCCAGGCGCTTATTAAAACCAGGTGCGAGGAAGGCGGGCCTTTCTCGGGACAGAAAAGCCTCCCGTTGACCCAAAGCTCCCCCTTCCGGTGTGTTTTCTAGAGGCAAAGGAGAAATGAGGCGGCTGCCCCCGCCCAGGCTGTGCAAGGGCAATGCCCACAAGGACAGAAAGTGAGCAGCTGGCGACAAGGGACACTGCCGCCCTCCGCCAGGCAGGAGTGGTGTCCGTGCACGCTGCAGGCGCCCCCAGATCACAGCTCTTTCCAGATTGGAAGAGAAGGGCGGGCAGGCGAAGCCGCAAGGTCACTGCCTGTCTGAACTTGAAACCCCAACGAGTCAGACACCGCGGGGTGCCGCGGGGTCCCAGCAGGAGCCCCCGACTTCTGGCACCCGCCCTGGGACTAGTGCCAGGTTCCAGAAAGCCCTGGCTGGTAGCGCTTACCCTCAGTGGCCGGTGTTGCTCGCGCCTCCGAAGACAGGGCGGGCACAGTGGGGTCAGGTCGTGAGTGACGTGGCGGCCCCGGCAGCTGAGGGCTCTGCGCTGCCACCGAGGCCTCCTGCCTGTAGCGCGCCCCTGAACTCGGATCTCCGGGGCTGGGTGGGGGCGAGGGGGTGCTTGGCGCTGAGCCCAGTGAGCTTGCGACCTTTGATCCCAGAGATCAGCACTCCCTATTCAACCAGTGGCCCGAAGGGACAGAAGTGGGAGGTGATTGGGCCACTTTGCAGCAAGGACGGCGCCCCCTTAATTGATGAGAACTGAAAGAGCACCTCCCGATGGGTGAACTCTCCAGGTTGAGGGCTCTCCCTACGTGTTTGGGTCAAAGATTTGAGTATTTGTGTCTAATTAGACCCCAAAAGTAGGGGAAAGGGCCTCCGAAGGAGGAGTGTTGGGAGGCAGAAAGGCAGGGTGTCAAGGCTCAAGAGGAACAGGGATCCCACAAAAATGGGCTTCCAAATGCTAAGTGACCATTTCCTGTGCCTTGAGCCAAAGAGCAAAGCCAGCCTGTTCTGTCTTTTTCCCTAATTACAGATTTTAAAAACCCATCCCCAGGTTCCTCAGAGCCTTCCACCCTGACAGCCCCCGCCTTCTGGAAGGGTTCCATGAAATTTACCCCCAGGAAAGAGACCAGAAAGGAAGTTAGAGAACCTTACCATCCCAATAGTCTGTCTGACAGACACTGATCCATAAAAACTCCAGTGTGGGTCACAGAGCCCATATTTGGGTTTGGTGCCCTGCTTGATAATTAAAAGCTGTTCTCAGGCCAGAGGTGGTGGCTCCTGCCTGGAATCCCAACCACTGGGGAGGCTGAGGCAGGAGGATTGCAAATTTGAGGCCAGCCTGGGAACTTGGGGAGATTCTGTCTCAACAAACAAACCAACCACTAAAAAAAAAAAAAAAAAAAAAAAAAAACACCTCAGCCTTATCCCCAGCTACCCAGGTAACCAGGAAATTCTAGAGAAATTACCAGAGAATTCAAGGAACCCTGGTAATTTCTGGTAAAACACAGTCTGAGCTAATTTCTCAAGTTGTGGTCCACGACCTCGGACATCAGATTTCCTGGGAGTTCTTGATATAGGTTCAGAATTTAAGGCCTGTACTAAGCAGAGAAGTTAGGTTAAGTGTAATGAGACCCAGAAATTTGCATTTTAACAAGCTTGCCTTGTGAGATTTCTGCTCACTACAATAAGTTTCAGAATTATTAGACCTGGCCTTTTATTTGACTTTGCTGAAATAGTGCTTGTTTTTCCATCTGGAACCTTCCCTTAAAACTCTCAGAACTGTTAGGACATTCTTTTAAAAAAAAAAAGTTTGGCTTCCAATTGAATGTGCCTTATTTCAGAGTGTCATGAATTTTTTAGAAGAAATTATGCTGAAACATTACTTCCTACTGTATAGTACTCTAAGCACATCCTGATTGTAAACTGGGCGGATTATGCTGTGTGCTTTCTACTAATCTTGGGCTGTTTGTCATTCTGAGACAGACATTTCCTGCCCTGTGGATTTTTCTTCCACTACTTCCCTCGGGCCTTGATCAGCACAGCTTTCCTTGGGTAAAATGCAAGCTGAGTCTGTACATGGTGGCGTCCAAACTGAAAAGCACCACAGAAGAGTCTGTGGAGTTTTTAAACTGATTTCCAAAACCACACAGAATCACAGGACTCCCAAAAGTGTGTTTGCAGAACCTTTGTTTCATAGAGCATCTCACAAGATTAATGGACTGTCACAAGCAGTATCATTAGAAGTAACCCTGAATTGTAGTTGAGGACATCAGGATGTAAACCAATTTTGCAACAAAGATGTTCAGGGCACTGTCGTTTATAAAGAATTTGGAAATAACTCATATTTGCCCAGCTGTAAAAAGTTGATTAAAGAAATTGTGATACATTTATAAGAAGAGCTATGAGACAACTATTAACTATATGTCAGACTTTTTTATTTTTTGATACAGGGAATTGAACCCACGGGTGCTTAACTACTGAGCTACAACCCCAGCTGTTTTTATTTTTTATTTTTTATTTTTTTATTTTTACAGATTTTGATGAATGGATAAAGAAACTAGGGTATATATTATTTTTGAGTCAGGGTCTCATAGTCTTAGCAAAGGCCCTAAGTTGCTGTTGCTGAGACTGGCTTTGAGCCTCAGCCTCTGGAGTCACTGGAATTACAGGGATGCACCACCATTCCCTGCAAGACTATTTTGAATTAACATGAAAAAATGTATTTCATGAGTAAAGTAGAATATGGACAATTAGTCCCTTTTTATTTTTTTATTTTTACAAAAGAATCCTACACTGGGGATAGTTCCACTGAGTACTAGTATCTCAGTTATTACAAGAGTTTAGTGCATTAAAACCAGGAGAGTTAAAGGGCAGTTTACATGTTGCCCAAGCCTCTTTTCCTGCAGGCGGGCAGCCTGACACACATCGCCAGAGAAGAGATTGCAAGATTCTTCCCTGGTGAATCTGACCGCCAAAGAAAGGTAGAGACATGAGGGGCTCTTGTCACCCTGTGCCTAAACCAATAATTGACAAGTCCTATCCAGGTATCAGTACTTTCAATCTTTTTGGGGGGGCAGGTAGCCAAGAATCACCAGATGTTAGAAGAAAGATTCTAATATTACAGATACATGTAAGAGTAAACAGATTTTTTAAAAAAAAAAGCAATATGGAGGAAATCAGGAAGAAGGGAAACAAAAACAAGTTTTTGTCTTGTTTTCTCCCCCCATTAGAATTCTCAGAGATAGATGAACAGGCTGTTGTTTGGGGTTTTATTTAAAAAAAAAGAAAAAGGAAATGAGAACAAGGCAGAGCTCTTGGATGTTAAGTATATGACGAAATGTCCAAAGGATAAAACATGTAGATAAAAATATATGAAAATAAAGGACACAGTGGGGCATGATGGTGTATGACTGTAATCTCAGCTACTCCGAAAGAAAAAAAGGGAAGGGACAGGAAGGGACACAGCAGCACTACAAGTTGGAAGGTGATGCAGCCGAGACTTAGGGAAGCCTTGAACTATGCACCATGCACTGGTTCAAGGGCTGTACAATTCGTCCACACAACCACCAGCGAAATTGGTGCTACTAGTATCTCCACAGAAGACAAATCTTGAGTTCCAAAGGGGCAAAGCATCTTGCCCAATATGACACACATAGTAAATGGCAGAGCTGAGCTTTGAACCAGCTGTGTAGCTGCTGAGTCCAGGATCCTTACTGGGACATCACACTGGAGCAGCACTTCCAAAACTCAAATACATCCAACTTAGAACTATGTACTTAGGCAAGTTATTCATAACTGACAAGGTGTTTTTAGATATGCATGTTCTCAAAAAATATACAATAGGCCTCTACCTGTGGTCTTGCTTTTCATGGTTTCAGGTACCCATGATCAACCAGGGTTCAAGACTATTATGTGGAAAATTCCAGAAACAAACTATTAATAAGTTTTAAATTGCACACTACCCTGGATAACTTGATGAGATCTCATCCCACGTTGCTCTGTCCCACCTGGGAAGTGAATCATCCCTTTCCCCAATGTGTCCATCTGCAGCCCACTGGTCAATCACCTGATAGCCATCTTGGCTGTGGGGTCCACTGTCGCAGTATCACAGTGCTTGTATTCAAGTAACATGTATTTTACTTATAATGGCCCAAATTGCAAGAGGAGTGATGCAAAGGATGAATAGGTCAAAAACACCAAGGACAGATTATCTCTGGTACTATGTGACAACATTGTGGGACATAAAGAAAAAAACATTGTATTGTGTACATAGGGTTCAACACTCAATACCATCCATGGTGTTAGGCATCCACTGGGGGGTCTTGTAACATGTCCCCTGTTTCCAGTGTACTTCTCACACACCCTTTCTTTAAAGGGCACTAGAGAAAGGACAAATAGTTATATTAATGTGAGCACTAAATATTGATCCAATCAAATTTATGATTAAAAAAAGATGAGGTCTGACCAGTGAGTACTAGGGTGAATGTGTCAGGACAAAACTGAACTGTTATGTTCCTTAATGGAAATTAGTACATAAAACCTAAGAGGAAAATCAAGAAGTGGCTTGGACATACGTGTTAAATACCAAAAATAACCAGAAGACTTAAAAGCAGCTGCCTCCAAAAAGCAGAAAATTGAGTAGGCGGCTTCCAAACAGCTATGTTTTGTGATAAACCCGGCAGAACTATTTGACTCTTTAAACCCTGTGGGGATGGATAAGTTTGGTAAAAATCAAAACTGATTTTTTTCTTTTTTTGGAACCAGAGATTGAACTGAGCCATATCCCAGCCCTATTTTGTTTTTTATTTAGAGACAGGGTCTCACTGAGTTACTTAGGGCCTCGCTAAGTTGCTGAGGCTGGCTTTGAACTCGAGATCCTCCTGCCTCAGCCTCCTGAGTCGCTGGGATTATAAGCGTGTGCCACCTCGCCCAGCCCAAACTGATTTTTTGAAAAAGAAGACCAACACAACTTTAAAGCTCCCCTAGCTTGTCCAGAAAATCTGCTTCAACCTCCTCCTTTCCTCAGATTCAACCTGCTTTTTTCCTCCAGCTTGGTTTTCTGCATGACACTGCTATTATTCTCCGCCATCGTAGAAGCATTTTCATAAAATAGGCTTTTGTGAGCCAGCCAGGGAACTTAACTGTGGCTTCCATTAATTATCTGGAGAAACACATTTCAAATTCTAATCAATTTCCCCTCAACTTTTTAAAACTCCTCCTGTTTATTAACTGGGGACTAAATGATCCATTCCCACAGGGCCTTACTACTGAAAAGATATTTGAAAAATAAGAGACGATTGCAACTGCAGTCAATGCTGTCCAGTTTGCTACAGTCACTGAATAATGTAGCTACTGGAAAAAGGAGGGCTCATTAGGGAAGATTCCATCACAAGGCTCAATTCAAGCTGAACCTGGGAAGATGGATTTCACTTGCATAAATGGTGTCAGTCACGATTCTTCCATGCAAGTGACAGACACTCAAACTAGCTAAGCCAGAAACAGAATTTATTGACTCACCTAACTCAGACATCCCAAGGGGCTGGCTTCAGGCAAAGATTGATCCTGGCTTCAAAGTGTTGCTAAATTTTCTCCCATCTCCATTGTTCTTTTCCACAGCTCCAGTCCTTTCTTCCAACTTTACAACATGGGCAGTGGTGAGGTGGGTGGAAAACTATATACCAAAATCCCAGGGGAAGACCCTGACTGGTCCCTCCATGGGTTCAGGTGAATGGGTACTATAATCGGCCAGGCCTGAGCCAGCTTCCAGAAAAGGGAAGATTGAGGATAAACTGCTGGACTTCAAAAAAATAATACCTATTACATCCCACTATAATTGTACATACCAAATATCCTCTAGTGGAGATTTATTAGAGCCTGGGCCAATTGGCAATGTAAGTGAAATGTCTCATAAATGCTAAAGCACCATGAAATGTTGGTTGTGAGTCAGTACTAAAATGTAAGTTTGCTCGGGCCCTGCCCAGCCAAACTGCAATTACTCCTAGATCCTTTGCTCTCCGAGTGGTTTAAGTTTTTCTTTCCTAGCAGATTCATTTGTCACATTTCCCTCCTATTGGCCTCTTTCTTCTAACCAAGTCTGCTTCCAACTGCAGTGAAAAATTTGCTCATGTCATTTTTCAGAGGAAGTCAGAGGGACAAAAAATAATGTCCAAAGTTGGAATAGTTTGAAACTCAAAACATAATGGATATGTGTGTGTGTAATCAGATTGTTCTCAGCATCCTTCACTCTACCGTTCCTCTAATCTATTGAGTCACTTTCTTGGCCTCATTGCTCCAGTCTTCAAATAAGCCAAAAATATTTTGCTGATGCTAGCTGCAATTTATTGAGTGATAGGATATTTGTAATATACATGGAGACTGAGCTTAGAGCCCTGTGGATTAGGCAATTAATTGGTAGAGAAATATTTTTGCCATCTAGAAAAAACAAACCTCAGATTAATTAACAGGCTCCACTGGAATTTCCAATTTTCATAAGCCTACTTTAGACATCTGATGTTTAATTAAGTGTGAGGTGTTCAGTTAGTGCTGACAATGTCAAGTAGGGTAATTCCTAAATTTGTTTCTGATAAACCTCTCATTGATGTCAACACATGAACACTTACTGGTACATTAAGCATTGTACTTAAAGATAATGTGGATGAAGGCTACTACTTGAGAGTCTCAGGTTTGCTAAAAGACTTTAAGTCAGACCCTATTGATTCTCTCTAATAAACATGAGCAAAATCTTAGGACATGGCTTCTAATTCTTTAGCACAGAATTAGCAAAACATGACGTTTTTGGACAACTACCCAAGGTCATTCTCAATCTACTTTTTCCTTGTCAATTTCCCATCACAGATACCAAAAAACTCCAGGTATCGCTTTCCTAGCCTCCTCTACAGCTAGCAATGGCCATATGATCCAGTTCAGGCCAGTGGATGAGAGACACAGATGGTTGGGGAATTTGGGGAAAAGATTTTCCTATCCTAATAAGAGCAAAGATGCACAGGAAGAAAGCCCTTTTATTTTTAACCTTCCAGCCTCCTTCCTATTCGGGTCACATTTGAGAATGTGATGACAAAACAGAAAAAGTCAAAGTCACTGGAGATATCATTGAGCCATTAAACCAACTGGAGTGGTTGGCCTTCACATTTCACGTTAAGTGAGCTTAATAAATTCTATATTTCAACCATTGGGCATTCTGTCACTTTTAACGAACAATAAGTTTTATCTGTAAATAATTCAAAGATACGAATTACTTACCCAGTAACAATTCTATGCCCTCCCCTTCTTGACCACCCAGATTTTCATTTAGGCTTCCTCTCTCCCAGTGTACTCTATGTAGCAAATGGAAGCAGATTCTGCCTGTATTTTCAGAGATGATCACTGGTTGGCTTAAGTCAGTCAATAAATTTCACCCCACAGGCCTTGAATGGGCATTGATTTCAGAGGTAGCTGCAACTGGAAGTTGTCCAACCAGAGTCAATCTTTGGATTCTTGCTTGGATGCTGGAAAAGAAATACTCTCTTACCTTTTTGACTATGCAAATGTGAAGCCTAGAACTGCAGCAAATTTGCTACCACGGGCAAGTCAGTCTCTGGATGAAGCTGACACCACAGAAGGCCAAAGAGAAAGAAAGAAATCAAGTCCATGATAACGCAGTTGAAGTGCTGGATCACCCCAGTTTGGGCCTTACTGTTCTATGAACTCAGAAATCTCTCTTTTTTTAAATGTTGTTTTAGTTGCAGGTGGACACAATGCCTTTATTTTATTTTTATGTGGTGTTGAGAATCAAACCCAGGGCCCCACACATACTAAGTGAGTGCTCTACTACTGAGCCACAACCCCAAGTCCTGTGAAATCTGTTATTAAAGCCAGTATGAGTGGGATTTTCTGTTCTTTGCAACTTCAGAAGACAATCTGATTTGATATGCTTCCTATCTAGACTGCTAAGCAATAGGCAAAGAGTTAAACTGAATGGGAATCTTTTAAGAGGCAAAAGCAAAACTCCTCTCTATCTCAGCCCCATTAGGTAGGTGTGTAGTTATGCATCCTTTCCTTAACTCATCAAAGGTGAAGAAAAGAGTGATATGTCAAACTGTCACATGTAATGTGCCCCACGCTTACTCACTTGGACTTTAGGAAGATACTTGACCTGTTTGAGCCTTGGTAAAATGGAGTGGATAATAGTATCTGTCTCATAGGGAGGCTCTGAGATCAAATGAGATAATGCCCATAAAGTATCTCTATCAAGCCCGGTTGATGGTAAACACTCAGTAAATGTTGGTGGTTATGATTTCCAGGAATCCCTCATCAACCAGGGATTGGCCTAAGGAGGCCCAATGTCTCCTGCCAAATCTTCCAGATGACCTTTGGATGAGGTACCATCTTATTGTTGAAGAGCTCATTCCTCTTCTTTTGGTCAAAAGAGTAAAATAAGATGCCTCCAGATGCCCAAAAAGGCCCTGCAGCTCCTTAACTCACACACAGATCTACTTCTGCCCTGCTTTTCAGAAGGGCCTGGAGTACTTACTATTGACAGATTCTCACCCTCTGTGAAAGGGGGTGAAGGATTTCCTTACCCTGGGAATCCAGAACCAGCCCTGTTTGTGACAGCTTACCAGTCTCACTGCCCCAGGAGGAGAAAGCCCACCCTGGAGGGTGTTTGTACTTGGCAGTTGCCCACCCTACCCCTTCATCCCTTGGGAAAGACCAGAATGGATTAGGGAACCCAGGGGGCAGGGAGAAACCAGGAGGCTGAAAGGCAGCCTCTGTAATCAAGGTTCATGCAGCAAAAGCTGCAGTGGTTTCATCCCTGGTCAAGGGTGCCATAGAAAAGAGAACTCTCCAGTAATCTCCCTTCCCCATGGCTGTAAAGACTTAGAAAGCTTGGGTTCCAGCAACATGCTGATTAGATGGGACCTTAAAATGCTTCCTAGAGTCAAGTCAGGCAGAAAAAATTCTTAAGGTAACCAAGTGCAGCAAATAACCAAGTATAAGGAATTTACTCTAATTGCCAAAAAGGAATATGGCCAAGACTCCAAAGGAAAGGGGGGAAAAAGTGGAAAAAGAAAGCAGAAACATTATGATAAGAAGAGAAGGGATGTTCATTTCCAAGCAGGAGATAAGATATGGATTAAAGTTCATCCGCAGAATAGTGTAGCAAGAAACTTTATAGCCAAACTGACTCCCAACCGGAAAGGTCTCTGTTGCTCGGATCTCTTTGAATTATAGGGAAAACTAATTGGATCTTCATGTTTACCACGAGGGAGACCAAGTGCTACTCGGGATGTAAATCCTGGAGGTACTTTAAAAGGACAACGGTGACCTTTACAAGCCTCTAAACTTATAGATCTGTAAGGAGAAAAAAATTGATTTCCTGACCTTTGACCTGTTCCTCGTCATTTTTTTTCCTCCTCCTCCTTCACACAGGGCCCCCAGCCCCATCACTCTCTTCCTGGTGTTATTTTTCTGAATGTTCCTTCTGTCCCTGGTCAGACCCAGGGGAAAGGAGTACCACTGTCCAGTCCAGCCTGGGGAGAGGCCAGACCACAGCCCTGGGTGTGGCCTATGACCCCTCCTCTGTAGAAGCTGGCTCACCTCTTCTGCAGCCCCATGTTTGCCCAAACTACCGTGCCATGCTCAGCCATCCCACTACGTGCTGGGTATTGTGGTGAGACACCTACAGACATCATTTTAATTAATTCATCCTCACAGTGGCCCTGTGAGGCTGGGACTCCAGTTATCTGCACACATCTCTTATTTCACCCATCAGGAAACTCCCATTTTTCTGTCCATTTCCGTTCTCTTTTGGCCAGCTTTCTTCAGCCCACCTTCCTTGTTAGCAGAGAGAGGAGATAAATGGAGGACAGGATCAGCTGAACTCAGGGTTCAAGGGTTGGTGGGATAGTTATCCTAACAATAAGGAAACAGACCTAGGGAAGGGTGGCGCTTGTCACATGTGCAAGGTCCCTTGGGTTCCCCAGAGGCAGGAGTCAGTGCCCCCACGCTGCCCACCCGGTATTTTTCCACTTACCCAAGCCTGGCCAAGGAGACCACAGTGAACTACCGCCCTTCAGGGTGAGGGAATTTCCTAAGAGTGGTTTGGCATCTCTAATGTCAGAATCCACAGAAGAAAGGTCATTATGGTAACAGAGGAGAAGTGGGGTGTGAGGGTGACAGAGGAACTGACAAACCCCAAAGAAACCAGATTGTGTGAGTGGTAGAATTGTGGGGCAAGGTATGAACAATGCGGTGTGATTGGTCAACACGGATTTACCCCTAATCCTTACACAGGCGCCTGTTCTCAAGGTAGGCAAGGGACTCAGCAGTGTGATTTTGGATCTTGAGGACCTGGATGTGGCCCCAAATCATTACTCACAAGGTTGACAACCACATCTCCTGCTTTTAGTCATTTGTTTGCCACGATCAACATTTTTATCATATTTATGAACCATCTGCACTATTATTTGCTTAACAGTCTAGATCCATTTTTTAAAAATAAATAGATCTACTCTAGGGGAAACTCTATCAGTACTGTAAATTGAAAGTCAGTATCATTTTCCATAAATAGAGATAAAATAATAAAAACAATGAAAACAGAACGTTGCTATTAGACTCTGGCTGTCTGGTTGACTGTCAAAGGCTCTGAGCTTGAGCTTTGTTCTCTTTTGGTTAAAAACAGAGATTACCAAGTGTTAGGTGTTAAAAGACAGGGCCAAATGGAGATTATCTCCTTGCACTAAATCAGGAGGATTGACAGAAGTTAAAGAGGCACATCACCTAAATCATGCTGAAAACCATCTTCATCTAAGACTTCAGGCAATTCTGTGGGCCACTTTCATGTTTCTTTAAAAACTAACAGTTTGGGCTAGGGATATAGCTCAGTTGGTAGAGCGCTTGCCTTGCAAGCACAAGGCCCTGGGTTCAATCCCCAGCACTGCAAAAAAAAAAAACAAACAAACAAAAACTAACAGTTCTACACAAGAAGGTGCAACCTATTAATCCAATCTGTGAAGCTGGGTGAGTTGTTTCTCTGGGACTATTTCCCTCATCTGAAAACTGGGAGAGAGTTAGAACAGATAATGTCTTGTGGTTCCTTCCAGTTTGAGGTTTCTTACACCTAAGAAAGCATATCAGGGCTGGGGTTGTGACTCAGTGGAAGAGCGCTTGCCTAGCATGTGGGAGGCACTGGGTTTGATTCTCAGCACCACATAAAAAAAATAAATAAAGGCATTCTGTCCATCGATAACTAAAAATATTTTTAAAAAGGAAAGAAAGAAAGCACATATCAGATCTGGGACTTGGAACTGATCAGGTATAGTAGAAGTCAAATTGCAACTTGAAAGGTAATCGAGAAGGGGTAGCAGCCCTGAAAATTGAAGAATTGTGTGATGAAAGACAAAAGTCACTCTTTTCTCAGCCTCACTGAGGGTCACTTTAATAACATGTTCATCCCAAGAATATCCATATCCAGATGGCAACAATGTAAAACTCTGATCCCATCATAGCCAATACTCAGGTTTCAGAGCTGAATTATCTAAAGTGCGATGAGGAAGTTAGACTTCATTTTCTAAAAAAAAAATTACCTACTTAGATATGAAACAACCTGTTAGAATGTTTGTTGTTGTTGTTGTTGTTGTTGTTGTTGTTTGATTGGAGATTTAGGGCAGTGATTAGGAACTTAAATTTGGAGTCTGATTTCTGTTTTTAAGGGTATGACTCAGGAAAGTAGGTCCCATCTTAAAAGGGGGTTTAGTAGTATCCACATCTAAAAGTCGTGGTGATTGGGTGACAAAGCATATGGAAAGTGACTGTATTTGCAAACAGTCAATGTGTAAAAATACTCGGTATTAGTATCCTGCACATCTGGGCCCTCCTGTTTGCTTGTCCTAGCCCAGGGTCTTTCTGCTGTGCCATGGCCCACTCGAGTCCTTCCTTCCTGTCTCGATGACTCCCTTTCTCATGCTCTACTGGTCTCCAGATTCTTTGCCAGATAGTTGGCACTCAGTAAATCTGTTGAATTGTGTGGAGGCCCCTCCGAAAAAGGTGGAAGCAGTCTTTTCCTGAAAACAGGAGAGACTTTGCAGGAATATGTTTACATTGCCTTCAGACAGGCTGCTGAAAACCTGACCCCAAGGTTTGTTATGCATGAGGAATGTTTGTGAAGCATATGCAATTTTTATAGGACTTAGCTGAAACAATTCCTAGTTTGCTAAATTAAGATGGGAAAAGAACATAATCTCCCACTTCTGTTTCATTTCATCCTGGGATAAGGCAGAAGAGAGGATGCAAGTTTCCTAGCTGTCCTGGTTTTCTTCTTGGATTCATCTATGTGTGTTTACCAAATAGACCCAGTGGGCTCCTTAGTAACACACACATGATTAGCCTCTGCTGATATCTCAAAGATATATGAATGACTGAACTGCTGATGAGAAAGATCCATGAAGAGTTTTTTAATTGGTTTAGTGAGATTATTTCCAGTCAACGATTCCCTAGCTTAGTGGTAGAAGATAGATCTGTTTTCCATAAAAGTTAAATGCCAGACTTTTGAATCACTCCGAATAAAAACCATTCCCTTAAAGAGCCACTTGCTATCATTTGTTTTATAGCAAAAAAGAAAGGTTGGAATAGAAAGTATTGTCAAAGAATGGCACGCCAGAGAGGCACCCACAGTGATAAGAACACACACGGCTCTTATTCTAGTAGTAAATTTCCATCTACTGCTTCAGGAGGCTCTGTGCTTATTAGAAACAAATAAACAAACATAAACCAACTTGTCCTCATTGTTTCCATCAGCTCAAAAAAAATTCAACCTCGAACTTGTGGACCACTTTATAATTTGAAAATGCTATTTTGTCTAATTTCTGTGTGTTCTTCAGAATGCCCCGGGGAGGCAAATAGATTAAGAGAAAGATCACAAACAACCCAAATGTCCACCAACTGGTAGATGGATACCTAAAACGTGGTATACCCATAGGACACAATATTATTGGGACATTTTTAAAAGGAATGAAGTACTGACATGTGCTACCACACAGTATCAACCTTGACACTAGCACATTAAAGAAGCCAGTGGTGAAGGACCATATATGATTCCATTTATATGAAATGTCCAGAACAGGCAGATCTACAGAGGCAGAAAGTAGACTGGCAGCCATGAAGGACTGAGGGAATTCAGTGAGATGGAGGTTCGAGATAGCTCAAGTGTGGGGTCTCTTTATTTGGGCTATGGACATGATCTGAAATTGATTGTGGTGATAGTTGGAAAAATCTGTGAATATACTAAATGCCATTCAATTGTACACAAGAAATGGGCAAATCATGTGGTTGCTTAAATCTCAATTAAGTTGTGTAAGAGAGAGCGTTAACACTGAGGTATAACTTCTATATTAGACGTACATTTCAGTCCCAGGTCTGCCACTCGGTAACTGCATCCCGTTAGCTAAATCACTTACACTTTCTGAATCCCAGCTGCCCTCTCTGAATCTACAGGTGATGATGCCTCCCTTGCAGGGTGTGTGGAGGACCCAGGGCCATACTCCCCAGATACCACTGTGTGTAGTTAACACCTGATACATGGCAGCTGTGTTGTGATTGTTCCGGTGACGCATTCATGTAAGCTCAGCCTTGGGGATGGGTGGGAAATTGGCCCCACTGTGCCCTGACATAGAGCTCACCACTTCTTTCTTCATATTTGATACAGAACAGAAAATTAGAAAGAGCGTTGGTTTGGAAGCAGAACTGGGCTTTCATCTTAGAACAGCTTGTTGAGGCCCTATCACAAGTGAGCTCTGTGCCAGGCAAGGAGGATGCAACCGAGGCCTGGTGACTGGTCCAGCCCCAAGGGAGTTCACAGATGAGCAACAAGGAATGCTGATTCAGTGGTCAAGGGGACCAGGATTACACTCTGGGCACTACTGGATCTGCTTAAGTCCTGGGAAAGTTATTTGACTTCTCTAAGATTCATTATCTGATGAGGATAATAGTACAGTCATGTGCAGAACAAAGTTTTAGTCAAGAAAAGATTGTATACATGACAGCATATGCCACATAACCTACATGTATAGTTGGCTGTCCCATCTAGGTTTGGGTCTGTACATCAGTCACCTTAAGACAATTCCAAGAATGTATCCCAGTCACTTCATGACATGTGACCTGTATAATTGGTGTGACTTTTTTTTCCCTGGGGGGGCAGTACTGGATATTAAATCCAGGGCACTTAACTACTGAGCCACATCCCCAGCCCTTTTTATTTTTATTTTGAAACAGGTTCTCATTAAGTTGCATAGGGCCTCACTAAGTTGCTGAGGCTGGCTTTGAGCTTGAGATCCTCCTGCCTCAACCTCTTGAACTGCTGGGATTACAGGCCTGCATCACTGCACCCTACTGGTGTACAAATCCCTTATGTACTAAATCCACACAATTGACGTACAGTAAACCCTAAAGAAACAACTCATTTAACAATCCAGCAATTGAAAATAAAATACTAATTTATATTATCAACATATTAATAGTGGCGACTGAAACAATTAGTAGCAATAAACATTACTATTATATTTATTATCATCATCTATAGGAGCGTTTTATCCCTAATACAGGACAATTCATAGTAAGTGAACTTACTAAAATATCCTTATAGGAACTGGATATGTTGATGGTTTTCTAGATTTTTATGCAAGCTGGATAAGAACTGAATATAAAAAGCATTTTGATATGGGGTTATTATTTTTATTCCATGAAAGCAACACCACTCAGAACCTTTAGTGAACCAAAGTATCACTTTGTTTTGCCTCAAACAGCAAGCCGTTCTAAATTACAACCCTGGGAAATAAAGATGATAGTAAATTATCGGGGCCATCCCCTGGCCTGGGGGACTCAGGGTTAGGGTTCAGGTAGTAAGTCCTAGCATAAGTGGACGTTTAGCCTGGCTGCAGATTGATGAGTGCTGAGAGGAGCTGGTTATTTGATCCCCAGGAAATGTTTCTGGGCTCGGGTCACTGTTGCCAGCTTTTGAATCAATAAGGCAGCACCTCTCAGACCAGAAAGTTCAGTTCTATTTATCAAGTGAGAGAAGCAACATGTCTAATGAAAGCAGGGCACCCGCTACCCCTAGAGTCCTCCAGTGTAAAGGGAGGGACCTAGGCGAATCGCTCCAGGCTCAAGGGGCTTCCAGGGATCCCAAGGGTCTTCCTCCCCGAGGCCTCCCTCCTCCTTCAAGAGCTCCACTACTCAAACTCTCCAGGGAGATGAGCAGCAGGAACTAGTGTATTCCATAAACATTAACTAAACACATGCCAGCACCAAGCACTGTCCTGGGTACAGGGACTATTCACCCGTGCATCTGTTTAAGAAATAAATACGGAACACTTACTCTGCCAGACCCTCAGATAACTGCAACAAGGAAAGAGACAAGCCCTTCACCAGTGTTGCCAGTCTAGGAAGGGAAAGAAAAAAATCAACAATCGTAGCATGATAAACAGGATAAGGAAAGAAAGCCCAAGGTGCTGTGGAAGCATAGAGAAGACTGTCATCCAAGTCTGGATCAATTTAGGGTGGCTTCCCAGAGGAGGCAAGACTTTAGCCAGGAATTTAGAGATGAGTAGAAGTCAGCCATGTGTAAAGGGAGGCGGGGTCTTCAAGCTGAGGGAGCAGTATTCGAAATCTGTGATTGTTTTAGTCAATCTATGATTGTTGCTGCTGTGACTAAAAGACCTGACCAGAACAACTGTAGAGGGGGAAAAGTTTCTTTAAGGACTCACAATTTCAGAGATCTCAGTCCATAGACAGCAGGCTCCATTCCTCAGGACTCAAATTGAGGCTGACCATTGTGGTGGAGTGTGTGGCAGAGGGTAGCAGCTCACGTGGTGATCAGGAAGAAGAGAGAGAGAGAGAGAGAGAGAGGGACTCTGCTCCCCAGGTACAAAAATATATACCCCATAGCCACGTCCACAATGAACCACTTCCTCCAGCCACACCCCACCTGTCTCCAGTTACCACTCAGTTAAACCCATCAGGGATTAATTCACTGAGTAGGTTAAGGCTATAGCCCAATCATGTCTCCACCAAACTTTCTTGCATTGTCTCACACGTGAGCTTTTGGAGGTTACCACATCTAAACCATAACAATGGTATTTTTGCAAAAAAGGAAATAGTTCCATTTGACTGCAATAAAAGGTATATAATGGGAATTGGCCAGAAAACATAGTTAAAAAGGTTGACTGGAACCTTATATCACCCACATGCTGAAACTACTCTGTGGTGTTTCCAAAATACCTCCAAGAGTACTGGCATGTGGTTGGTGGGGAAAGAAAAATTGTTGGGAATAGGACCAGTACCATGCCAAGTCAAGAAACAGCAGAGGCTCTGTCCCAGACCCCTCCTACTGGGCAACCCACTTCTCCATCCAAAGGCCTGACTTGGCTAGTTTCAGTCCTCTAGGAAGGATATGTGGCCCCAAACCTTGAACAGGCATGCACAGTCAATAATGAAAAAGAAACAATCATCTCCAGTTTCTCTCAGTAACTCGACAACCATAATGTGAAATTCCAACACCCTTTCCACCTTCTTCTTCCTCTCATGTCCAGCATGTGGACTTGGCTTTGAGGACACCAAGAAGCCCCCTGAGAGGAAGACCCCTAGGCCCCATACCAAGAGAATGAATCAAACTTTCACTTTTTTGCTATGGCCTCACAGCCTTGGAGTAACTTTCCCTATTTGCATGTTATTTGGCATCCAATGCTTTGCCTGGGTTCTCATCTAAGCTACTCCCTTGAGTCGTTTCCAGTAAACTATTACTGAGGTTTTTGAACAAGAGGGTACTTGTCATTCACCTGGTCTGGGGCAGAGAGGAGGATACTCAGCATGCCAAGCAACATGGCATCCTAGGAGGGCTCTTGGGCAGAGGCTGCTGGTCTCCCTTAGGGAGTGAGAAAGACAGGGGAAGAGGGGAAAGACACAGATGAGCTAGCTTACAAGACTTTCCTGGAGAGACACATACATATTTATATCTCTATACTTGACTGAGAATGGAGTGGTGCAGAACAATGCTTCTCAAACCTCTTACACATGAATCATCTGGGGAGCTTGCTCAAACGCACCATCTGATTTGGAGCACCTGAGATGAGACTTGATGTTTGCATTTCCAAGATGTTCACAGATGTTGCTGTGCTTGTTATCTATTGCCACCTATATTACCCCCAAACTTAGTAGTATAAAACAACAAATATGCATTTACTGACCCAGTGTCTAAAGCAGCTTAGCTGGAAGATTCTGGCCCTGGCTTTCTCATGAATTGACAGGGAAGTTGTCAGTCGGGCTCTGGTCTCTGAACAGGCTGGACTCCCCAGGCTCTCTTATGCTACCATGGGCAGGAGGCTTCAGCTGCTCACCCTTTGGACCTCTGCAGGGGGCTTTGTAGGATATGGGTTTCCCTAAGATGAGAGCCATAGTCTCTTTTACACAGAATGCCAGAAGTAACATGCCATCACTTCTGCTAGATTCTATCGGTGAGAAGGAGGCATCTACTGCAACTCATGGAAAGAGAGAGGAACTAGGCTCCCCGCCTTGAAAGGAGGACAATGAACAAATTTGTGGAAGTGTTTTTAAAACCATCACAGGGCCAGGTGCTGTGGCGCATGCCTGTAATCCCAGCAACTCAGGAGGCTGAATCAGGAGGATCACAAGTTCAAAGCCAGCAACTCAGGGAGCCCCTAGGCAACTTAGCAAGACCCTGTCTCAAAATAAAAATAAAAAGGATTGGGGATGTAACTCAGCAGTGAAGTGATTCCGAGTTTAATCCCCAGTACCAAAAAACAAAAGCCATCACACATGCTGTCACTCGTGGTCCTCAGCTCACTGACACTTGCTACAAAGACACTTAACCTCTCAGAACTTCACCTAAGAACAGGAGGAACAATGAACCTATTGTGCAGTGTTGTTGCCTTATGAGATGTTACACAGACTCTGATCAGCACGTCCCTCACATGCAGAAGTACTTGATTTATTGTAACCATCATTATCATTATCCATAATGGTATCACTTGAGAAGCTGGCCTGCTTCTCAGTGGCAGGCTCAGAGGGTTCCAGGCTCTGCCCTTTTTGCTACTTAGACCAAGTCTGGCTCAGTGCAGGTTGCCTTCTGTTCCCTAAATCAGGAAAGTATGTACTAAGCTGCACCAAACTCCAGACACTCCACCTTTTCACTGCTCTCCAGTCTCCCATACCAGAGCTGGGCAGGTGGGTGGAGGTGAGGAGAGCAATGGCTAAACACCATGGAACCAATGTTGAAGGGTGGCAGATTTAAAGTTATTGAAGGGTCATCTTGGAACAAGGTCCATGAATAAGAATCTCTGGGGATAGAGTCTAATTAGCTGCATTTATAACCTACCCTCTACGATAATTCTTATGCACACTAGAGTTTGGGAAGCATTGCAGGCAGATGTGAGAGATTTATTTATTCATCTACCTCTCCCCTCACCCCCTCCCCGGCCCCAAAAGAATGGGAAGGCTTGACTTTGAGTTCCTGAGAACAATAATGAGCTGTCCTCCTGGGGCCCTGTCTGAGTCCGGAGCTGGACTGGCCCTGGGGTTGACCCGGTGCAGAACTTCTGTCCTGGTGACTAATGAGCCAGCAAGGCCCAGCCTGGCTGCGGTTTGTCTACAGGCCCCATGACAGGCCCATCCACCCAGATAACCACAATCTTGCTTTGTGGGATCAAATACTGGCTCAGGATTTATGAGTCCAAGAAACGACATGGCTGTTCTGGGGCAAGGGGGGGCTCTTCTCCCCAGAGCCTTGGCTGCCTTACCTAGCTTCAGGCTGCAGGACAGGCCAAGAGGACAGGCTGCTGCCTATTTGGGGTAGGAACAGGGTCAGGGTACCGAAGAACAGCGTAGCAGCTGCTTCATATCTCCACTCCACGTCTTCCACTGTGTCAAGGGTAAAATCACTGCGTGGTACATGCTGGTGCGTTTTGTCATCCTAAAACTCAAGACGAAGTTAAAAATAAAAAAAACAGCATTCTTACATTCTGTAATCAAGGAATGGAAAAGATGTTTGTCATTGTTATCCCCTTAACAACTGGAGTTAATGACTCGCTGAGGGCTGAGACGCTGCAGGCCTGAGTTGTAACTTCCAAACAGGCATCTTCCTGGATCTGTCCTTCCTTTAGGAACTTGAGCCTGCAGCTCATGGTAAGCGGTAGCCTTCAGAAATCAGAAAGCATGGGCAAACTCCAACCCAAGTTTCCAGGTGTTCAGGAAAGCGTTCACTTGTTATTGAACTGATTTTAATTAAGCGTTGGCCATGCACCTTTTAGATGACTGAGAATATAGCCTCAGCCAGGACCGATGATGAAGCTTACATTCCAAAAGGTGCTTGTGGAGACCAATAATAAACACCGAAACACAAATTAAGATAATGTGTAGTTGTGATGAGGTAGGGTTGGAGAATTGTAGCGGCGATTTCTTTTTAAATCATTAAACTTTGCTATGGTTGGAGGAAGCAAAAAATTAGAAACTGATTTGCAATGCATACTTTAAGATCTTTTTATCCTTCTTCTTCTTCTAAAATGGTTATCTGACAAAAGACTATCTTTTGCTCTATTTTCACTTTCTACTTTGTTTGATGGAACAGCATGCAGTCTTACAGCCAGGGACCCCAGGAATAGCTTGGTTGTTACTAAGAGATTTGTCCAGGTCAGATTTTATTGCTTTTGGCCCAAGGCTGCTACAAAATTTACAGAGCAAAGAGAGGTACAATGTGGTCTACTGAGCAAGTTACTGAGAGTGAGTTTCTATGCTTGAAGATACTTAGCATTTAAAGGCAATTTCATAAAAGTCATCATTACACTAATATATCACCATGGCAATTCAACAAGGATGTCTACAAGTTTGCACTGTGATTTCAGAGCTGTAAGTACAAAAAAAACCTTGCACACAAGGTTAGGGTGTTTTTGCTTATACATTTTGGGGGTGATGGAGTCCTCTGAGACCTGCAGAATGCTGTGAACCCTGGGAAACACACACATGTGCATTCACATAAAATTTCTGGGTCCATGAACTCCTGAAGTCCATCCATGGGTCCCCCTGGGGATCCATGGACCCCAGTTTCCTGCTCTAAAATTTATATTCATGGAAAGTTATCCAAGATCATTTTAAAGGGAAAAAAATAAATTGCAGACAGTATACAGAGCATGATTCCATTTTTCTTTTAAATGTTACGTATATGTATATATAAATGAACATTTGGTATCTAAGGGGAGTAAGATCAAGTGAAAGATTTACTTTTACCTTTTTTTATGTACTTCACTTAGAATTATTTTATGTAGCAAACATTACTTTTGTGATAATACTTTTTTAAAAAACTTAAAACCTCAAGCTAGGCATGGTGATGCTTGCCTATAATACTAGCAACTCCAAGCCTAGGCAGGATTGCGAATTCAGGGGGCAGCATAGGTAACTTAGTGAGACCCTGCCTCAAAGTTAAAAAGGGCTGGGGGTGTAGCTCACAATGGTAGAGTACTGGCATAGCATGCATGATTCCTGGGTTCAATCTTCATCACAATTTTTTTAAAATAAGCCTTTAAAAAATCATAATGCTGTGTGGATTAGAGGGTGCATTTATCATTTCTGGGCAACTACTCTTGACTTCAAGGAGGATGTGGTGTGGATCAGAAACTGAGGGGCAGACTGGGAGATCATGTGGAAAGTCTACCTCAGGGTTGCTGGATTGAGAAGAGTTAAAGTGAATGGTTGTGAAATAATTTGGAAATATATTTCAGACAGAATTTGTCTAAAATGAGAAAAGAGGAAAATGACTTTAAAGAATGGTCTCTGTGAATAACTTTAAACTGGAATCCCTGGAGGTGATAACTATCAAATAGCTATTTTCCTAGATCTATCCCTCCTTTAGGAACTTTGGCCCATAGCTCATGGTAAGCCACAGCTTTTGGAAATCACAACATAAAGCAAACATCTCTGTACTAAGTGATTGGTGCCAGAAGTAACCGAGATGAATTTTTGAAACAGGATATAGTAGTGATCAGCCCATCCCCCACAGTTCTATACCTGGGCATGGCTCACAGGGAAGTCTTACATTTGGAGATTTTCAACCATGTACACATGAATCCTAGTAGAAAGGTATATAAATCAAGTATATCATATTCCACAGCATGACCCCCTTCCCACCTGACCCAGAGCTGCTCCCCACTAAGATGGTAACTAGACCTTGTAAAATTACTAAATAAAGGCACTTGGCATTCATAAATAATTTATCACTTCAGAGGTGGATTTTTTGCAAAACTGTACAGCTCAGCACATCACACAGCGTATTAAAGAGGGATCAGCTGTGCAAGGAAGAAAGCAACCATTGCTCCTCTGAATTAAGTCCTGGCCTGTTTCTGCTGCTTTTCTCCCACCATGAAGCCAGGAGCTGTTGAGAGCAGGCTTGGGCCAGCTATTGCTGTTTCTCTCTGGACTTGGGAAATAGAGGTCAGTTACACATACAGGAGTCATCCACCTCCGTGCACTTGGCCTGGCTTCTTGAGCTTGAACTGGACAGGTGTTAATCACCACATGCCAAAATGGCTACTCTGGAGGAGGCAAGAGAATAAAGTGATAAAGTTAGTTACTATGAATGTGACTGCGATGATGTAGACAGAGCTGCCCCAAGACAAGAATTATCTCCTCAAAGATCTACCTGTCACCTGTGGGTTAGGGTGATGCTCTTGTGGTACCACCAGGGAATGAAAGATCATTTGGGATCATTTGGATCTTTCCTAGCTTTCATTCTTAGTTCCTCCTTGGGATCAAGGCTGTTAGAGGGCATGGAGACAGCTCATGGTACCCAGAGTCTACATGACTTAATTATTACCAGTTATAATTGCCACTACTTTATATAGACATACTGAACTCATGATATTTTCATTCTATGATGGTACCAAAGGATTACCAATTTAGTAGAAACCATTCTTTGAATTTGGAATTTGGACCTTTTCCAGGCTGGTGATGCTGGACTCTTGTCACATGATATGAAGGGCAACAACTGATCCTCCACTGTATGTTGTGTTGTTAAGCTATGAGGTTTGGTACATTGGTATATTAAATGCAGTTTTAACTTATGATATTTTCAACTTATAAAAGTTGAGAGCACCAGTATTCAAGAAGCACGAGTATTCATAAAGTCCTTTCAGGACTGCAGGGTGCAGACACATGTGTCATGAATTACTTACCTAACTGGATCCTCAGGATACATTAGCGTGGTCCTGATGAGCATCTCCACTTGATAGATTAGGAAACTAAAGCTTAAGGAGGATAAGGGATTTCTCCCAGGTCCACTAACCACATAGTGGAAGAGAAGGTACTTGAGACCAGGTCTTCTGACCCACATCCAGTGCTCTTTCCCCTCCATTAGCTAAGAAGAGGCAAGTGACACAAACAAAGCATGGTCCTACATCAAATTAGAAAGCATCCCTGGGCATGATTCTGTGTTTATCTTGCACAGAACCAAGAAAGCACTTCTTTACCCCCAAACAAAGACTCCAGCAACCAGCTAACATGCTCTTGGTGCTCACTCTATGCCAGGCACTGCTCTAAAGGCTTCACAACTTTATCCCCCCGATCCTTACAACCACCCTAATAAAAAGTATCACTATTGTTTTATTATGTATTAGGAAATTGAGGCTCAGAGCCTTCGAGTGACTTGTCCCAATCACACAAAAAGCAGAAGTGTCAGGATTTCATCCCGGCTGTGGGACTGCGGATGCAGAGGTCCTGACTCTTAACCACCACACGCCTCCTTCTCCCAGTGGGCTTGTTCGTCATTCATTTATCAGCCAACCCGCCGTGGGTCCCAGGGTCCTCAGGAGCTTGGCTTGGTAGCAAGTTACTTGATTGAGTCAAGCCGAATACTTCCACCTCATCCATTAACACGCCTTCAGCAATGGTGCATTAGGGGCCTAAGAGCCCTTAAAACAGCCACACAAATCCCTTCTTTCTGCAAAATTGCTCTTTCAGATGGCAGTCAAACTCCATGAGGACACAGAGACAGATTTCTCAAACCGAGTCTCACTCGGCAGCATAATTAATAAATGTCTTGAAGAGGGTCAGGGGAAAAGATTTGCTGCTGTTTGGTGGGCATCTGGGGAGTGAAACACAAGCATTTCAAATACATTTTTTATTTCCACTTATTGCCTTTGTCAAGAGCCTCCATATTCCTTAGGCCAGATGGAGTAGTCTTTTTTTTTTTTTTTAATAGTTCTGTTCCAGTGACATAGGACTCCCCCTTCCACCTCTACTGAATTAAAAGAAAAATCACATACAAAGGAAAAGAAAAGGCAAAAATCTAAACCTTTCTCTTGACAAATGCCAGGGAAGAAAATCTTTTTATCCCAATATAAATGCTTGTTATCATGTTTCAGTAATTTTCCCCCTCAAGGAACTCAGCACAAAGTTAATACACTTTGGTAGAGCAAAACAAACTTGCAGTGGTGGTTTGCCCCCACAAAAATGTGCTGATAATGAAGGCAGGATTTCAGATTTTGGAGGTGGTTCGTGCCAAAAAAGAGAAAGCAAGCCCCCATTGCCTGTGACCTGGAAGTCTCAGCCTTTCAAGCACCAGAGTTCAGCTTCGGGTTTTGGCCTTCCTCTTGGTGACTCCAGTTGATAGCCGGTGTCTCTGCGGATACAATTTGAGCTAATTCCCAGGATAATGACCCGGCCTCCCATGATTTACTAACCTCACCGCTCTGCAGCCGCTCTGTCAGGGCCGGTTAATCCTTTAATGGTCCCTGCAGTGTGTCCAGGGCTGCTCCAAAAATTCCATAGCCCTCCCTGGAACACTGAGGGGCATTGAATGCCCCTCTCCCCTTCCCTCCCCACCCCCCCACCCCCCCCCCTTATCTTATCAGGTAGCTAATTCCCACAAATTATTGTGTGGTTCAGGCAGAAAAAAAAAATGAAATTGCTCTCAAATCATAAATTTGTCACTTTCTGGACAACTGCTAAGTCAAGAAAATCTTGACCAAGTGGAGCTTAGTCATTGTTCTGAACAATTAAGACCCATAAGTGCAGTTGGCTCTCCCTCAAAGCAATATTTATCAATAGGAGGGAAGAAAACAGTTTATGGAGAGATTTAACATGCTATCCACTCTTAAGTGGAGAGTAATCCTTCATCAAGGAGAATGTGGTTCCCAACGTACTGTCCTATGGCAAAATGTCTTTGTGGCCCATAGCACCCCATTGACTGTGGCTGCCCTCCTTGGGCTCAGCAGTTGCCTTAATATGGGGAAACCCCAGGCTTCCTAAGTCCAGTCCTACTCAGAGCTGAGAGTACCTACTGGGGCTGCAGAGGGTACATGGGTGTCCCAGGAGTGCTGAGCTTGGATGAGGATGTAAAGGACCTTACTCCTGTCTTTTGGCTTATATATCCAGAATCCACCTACTTCTCAGCACCACTGTCAGCCTGATCAAGCCATCATTGTCTCTTCCTTGATGACTTCCCCCTCTCAATGCAGTCCTTTTAATTTCTTCTATTGAGGTAAAATTAACATAGCACAGAATTAGACATTTAAAAGTGGCCTTTAGTGCATTTATAATGTTGTGCAACCATCACTTCCATCTAAATATTTTCATCAACCCCAAAAGGAAATCTGTACCCAGGGAGGAGTCATTTTTCAACCTTCCCTCCCCGCATCCCCTGGCAATCACTAATCTGCTTTGTCTCTCTGGGTTTTTTTTTGTTTTGTTTTTATTCTGGGTGTTTTCTTTAAATGAAATCATATAGCACGTGACCTTTGTGTCCAGCTTCTTTCACTTGGTGTATTTTCTAGTTTCACCCAGAATAACATAGAATTCCTTTATATATGGCTGAATAATATTGTACTGCTTCGCTATTCCACATTTTGCTTATCTGCTCATGAGTAGATACACATTTGATTGTTTCCAACTCTTGGTGATAGTGCACAGTGCTAATGTGAGCATTTTTATTTCAATACCTGCTTTCATTTCTTTTGGATATATAACTAAGAGGGAAATTGCCGGACCACGATCCTTTTAATTTTTAACTTAAATACTGTTATTCTTCTGCTCAAAAATCTCCAATGGTTTCCCATTTAGAGTACAAATAAAATATCTCATAATTCCCTACAAGATCAGTCCCTCCTGATCTGGTTTCTGAAATCACTTGAACTTCTCTGTTATTATCCACTTGGCTTCAACAAACAGGCCTCCTTACTGGTCCTTAGCATGCAGAGATGCCGCCCTCAGACCTCTGGGCTCCTCTGCCTGAATGCTCTTCCATCCTCCCTGACTTCCTTCTGTCTCTGCCCAAACGTCGATCCCATTTAAAACAAAACATCACCCCCCTATTCCACTTCGTTGTTCTATGCCTGACCTGATTAAATATGCATTTGATTTCATTGTTTTTACTTTTGTCTCTTCCTCCCAATAGAATGTAAACTCCTAAGAGATTTTATTTCTATTTCATTGATTAACAGAATCTGCACAAAATAATAACAACTAGCACATAAGCACCTGACCCAACAGGGGTGTTCTTTATACCAAGCTATCACCTCTGTTATCTCCAATTACTATGACAAGAGATGTTCATTTACTTGTATGTATATAAGGCTTAAATAAAACAATTCAACAAAAACTAAATTAGGTAGCAACCCTAACAGAACTATTCTACATTTATTAGCTTGAATAATCTTTATAGAAAGGTTGGTCTTAAATATATAACCCATAACCTTCTTGTTAAGAGGATCAGTGACTTGCCCAATATTTCTCTCTTTTAAATTATACATTAAGTGAGAAAATGACAGAGCAAGGATTTAAATCTAGCAGAGTACTCTCTGGCAAGCACTGTGTTATTCAACCTTGCTAGTGGAATGCATTGAACAAATGAATGTACATATAAAAATATTAGACTGTGAGATCTGAATTGCATTCCAAAAACCAAGACATTATACTTAAAGTGCTTGCAGTGTATGGATTATTAAAACATGATTTTTTCACTTCAATAGCTAAGAAAGATCTTTGAGTTGTGGCCAGATGTTTACTGATGTTGTAATAGAGTTGACTTCTGCAGGTATGTGAGGGCAACAAGCTTGGAGGACAAGCCCTGGGATCACCCCCCATTTGACCAGCACTTGGGGGTTTCTATTTCAATGCACATGTCCAAGAGCATAAGGAATATCACTTTATTTTCCTAGAATGAAACTTAATTTCTATGTCAAATTCCCATGTCACTGAGGCCTAATCTCAGTCAACTTTAAAGGTTCTAGTCAGTTTCAGGACAGTCACATACTGCCAAAGCCTGGAAGGTGGTCTTTCCAGTACTCTCAGGATCCATGCACACAGGTATTCACTGAGATGCTTGTTAACCCTGGGCCATGCTCGACATTAGTGGGACCACCTACAACCCTGGGTACCTAAGACATCACTCAACCACCCGCTTCTGGAGTCTTGCTGTCTCCCTGTCCCGGTCCTATTTTCTTTTCACACCTTTACCTGAAGGAATCTTCTTCTGGTCTTCAGGAGAAATCCCTTCGTCTTTTAAATCTTAGTGATTTCTCAGAAGCATTTCTTCTATGATTTATTTATTTTTGTTTTTATCCTTTTGCTCAGTGGCAAATACAGAAACACAGTCACACATCACTTAAATCTTCTGAGAAACATGTTGTGGGGCAATTTCATCATTGTGTGAACATCGCAGAACACACACAATCCTAGACAGTCTAGCTCGATCATCCAAATGAGACACAGTGAACACAAGATGCATGAGGCCCTGACAACATAACACACCATGCTATTTACAGTAAGCACTCTTTTAAATACAAGTAGAAAGACTATCTTCTAAAATAATGTAAAATGTATAGTAAATACATAAACCAGTAACATAGTCATTTATTACCAAATATTATGACCAGCATCACCACAAACTCAGGACTAAGGTGCTATATATCCCATATCATTAAGATGGCTATGACGTAGAGCTAGGCAATAGGAATTTTTTTAGGTTCATTGATGATCTTATAACACCAATGTCATATATGTAGCTATCATTGATCATAATGTATTATGTGATACATGACTACACAAAAATGCATTAAAAAAGAGGTACCTGGGCCGGGTATATAGCTCAGTTGGTAGAGTGTTTGCCTTGCAAGCACAAGGCCCTGTGTTCAATCCCCAGCACAAAAATAAAGTGGGGGCGGGGGGGACCTACTGGCCATTTCTTACCATATATCTCCTCTGAGGAAAGAAATCAAGGAACTCAGTGCTAGAGGAAGAATGGGGAGAAGAGACTACTAGGAGAAAAAAATGTTTGTATTTCAAGAATAGTATCCTACTACATATTATTGAGCACATACTACAAGTCAGTCACTCTCCTGGTGCTAAGGATACAGAGGTGAGCATAACTGACAAAGGGGATGTATTTGTTTCCTGTTTCTACTACAATAAATTACCCATGTGGTTTAAAACAACAGAAATGTATTGTGTTACAGTTTGGGAGATGAGCAGTCCAATATATTTCAGTCCAGTGAAAAATATACTTTCTTATTAGATTCTGACTCTTGCTTCCCTCTTTTCCTCATAAGGACCCTCAGTATGTTTAGAATTCACCTCCCATGTTAAAATCTACCTAGCTTAATCACATCAGCAAAGCACCTTTTGCCTTGTAAGGTACCATATTCCCAGGTTCTAGGGGTCAGGACTGGACATCTCTGGGGTCAACATTCTCCCTGCTGTGGGGAGCTGGTCTAGAGCTGTTGCAGTGTTAAAATAGGAGAAATGTGGGTTGCAAGGGAGGTCACAGGAATGTCAGATTTGGGGATCAGGAAAGGCTTCTCTGCTCAGGCCGAGATCTAGAAGATGAAAAAGGAGAATTTGGGAGACGTGAGGAAGAGGAAGCTGCACAGGAAGGGATTCAGGTGAAGCTTAGAACAAAGGCTAAACAATGACTGAGAACGAGGTAGATCTTTGAAGTTACAAGCACTTGAGCAAGGCTGTAGGTGAAGGCTGGGTGTCAAAGGAAACTTAGGCTTTGTCTTAAGGGGAAAATGAGTCAGGAGGTGAGATGACTTACATTTTAGAAAAGTCACACTTTGTTGCTGGGCCAGATAGATTGGCGGGGATAAGATGGAGAGAACAGTAACAAGTTATGACAATAATCCAGAGACAGACGAGCGGGTAGGGCCGCAGACAAGTGGAAGTGGTGGAGAAGGATTTGGGTTAGGACTGTCAGGGAGTCAGTGATTGATTGGATGATGAGTGGGAAGATATGGAAAAAGGAAGAGTCCAGGGTGACTCTCAGGATTGAAACCTGGCAGTCAATGGAGAGGACAATGATAACAGGCTCCATTTTGAGCATGTTGGTACCTACGAGAGATCCAAGTGGAGAGGCATGGGAAGTAGTTAGCTACATCAGCCATGTCTGAGGATGAAATTCTGGGAAATATGTAGCCTGGTGGCTGGCACATAGTAAAGAGCTTAATAAATATGAGGTATTGTTATTCTTTATTAGTTTTGCATTCAGGTCTATGCTGTGCTCCATTCAACCACCCTGAGGGTCCTTTGGGAAAAAAATTTTTAAAAAGGCAAATAATTGAGTGGGAGTAAGAATAAGAGCAGCTCCATAGTTGTGCACATGTTCACATTCTCACTATGAGTCCCCTGGTAACAGGGAAGGAGGGGATGGTTTGCCTGCTGAACTGGGGGCATCAACTAGAATCAACCAAATGAAGTGGGGTCAGGGAGAAGCACCCCGAGTATACTTGCTTTTACAAATTAGGAAGAATCAGATGGTCCTGGGAAAGAAATCTCCAAACCTCCCTGTGAAGTCAGGAGGGAGACTTGGGTTGATTTCTGGGATCACCTGCAGGCTAGTTTATTTTTCATGTTTTTATTAGTGCATTATAGTTACACTTAATAGTGGGATTCATTTGGACATAGTCACTCATGCATGAGATTTCTATTTATTCCCATTTCAGTCCCCAGAACTTTCTCCTTCTCTCCCCTCCTCTCTTTTGTTTCCCTTATACTACTCCACTGGTCTATTTAATTATCTTTTTTAAAACTGGCTTTTGCTGATAAATGGATAGAACCAGGGAACACCATGCTAAATGAAAGAAGCCAGACTCAGAAAGTCCTTATAGATCTGCATAAAGGTGGAATTCATGGCGGTATATTCATGTACATACATACTATAATTCAATTTGATTTCACAGTTCCTCCCTTTTCCCATCCCTCCTCCTTCCTCTTTAATCCCCTTCCTTTACTCCATTGATTTCCCTTCTGTTTTCATGGAATCCCCCAATCATCTGTTGATGGGCATCTGGGCTAGTTCCATAACTCTGCTATTGTGAATTGCGCTGCTATAATCATTGATGTGCCTGTATCACTTTTAGTGATTTTAGTTCTTCTGGATAAAAGGGCTTTAGTTCTTCTGAATAAAAACCAAAGAGTAGAATAGTTGGGTAATATGGTGGATCTTTGCCTTTTGAGGAATCTCCATACTGTTTTGCAAAGTGGTTGTGTTATTTTGCAGTCCACCAATAATGCAGAAGATGGAAAGACTTCAAGTGTTCTTGGATAGGCAGAATAAAGATTGTCAAAATGGCCATATTACCAAAAGTGTTATACAGATTCAATGCAATTTTCATCAAAAGACCAATGGCATCCTTATTGGAACTAGAAAAACCAGTCCTAAAACTCATTTGGAAGAATAAAAGATCCAGAATAGTCAAAGTAATACTGAGCAAGAAGAGCAATGTGAAAGTCATCACAATACCTGATCTCAAATTACACCACAGAGCTACAGTAACCAAAACAGCATGTACTACTGGCATCAAAGAAGACTTGAAGAGCAATGAAATAGAAGACACAGAGACAGACCCATAGAGTTACAGTCATCTGCTACTCTACAAAGGTGCCAGAAACAAATTGAAGAAAAGATAGCTTTTCTAACAAATGGTGATGGGAAAACTGAATATCCGTATGTAGAAATATGAAGCTAGATGTTTATCCTTCACTCTGTACAAAAGTCAACTCGAGGTGAGTCAAAGGCCTAGGAATTAGACCAGAAGCTTTGCAACTGCTAGAAGCAAAGGTAGGTTCAAAACTCTAACACATGGTGAGGATGTAGAGGAAAAGGTACACTCATACATTGCTGATGGGACTGCAAATCGGTGCAACCATTCTGGAAAGCAGTATGAATATTCCTCAAAAACTTGGAAGGGAACCATCATTTGACCCAGTTATCCCACACCTCAGCTTATACCCAAAGGACTTAAAATCAGTATGCTATAGTGAGCAGCTCAATTCACAAAGCTAAGCTATGTAACCGACCTAGGTGCCCTTCAACAGATGAATGGATAAAGAAAATGTGGTACATGTACACAATGGAATATTAGTCATAAAGAAGAATGAAATTATGGCATTTGCCAGTAAATGGATGGAACTGGAGACTATCATACTCAGGAAAATAAGTCAATCCCAAAATAACCAAAGACTGAATGTTCTCTCTGATATATGGATGCTGACTCACAATAGGTTGGAGGGGGTGGAAAGTCACTGAATTGGACAGTGGGGAGTGTTTGGAAAGGAGGGGGTATGGGAAGGGAAAGACAGTAGGATGAATTGGACATGATTTTCCTACGTTCATATATGAATACACAACCTGTGAAACTCCACATCATGTACAATCACAAGAATGGGAAGTTATACTCCATGTATGTATAATATGTCAAAATACATTCTACTGTTATGTATAACTAAAAGGAACAAATAAAAAATGTTTTAAAAACTTCAACACATTGGTGCAGGCACCAAGACCCCTAAAGCTCAAGAAATAAAACAAAGAATCAATAAGCAGAACAGCATCAAATTAAAAAGCCTCTGCAAAGCAAAGGAAACAATTAAGAACAGGAAGTAAGAGCCTATAGATGGGGAGAAAATTTTTACCAGCTACTCCTCTGAGAGAGGCTTAGTATTCAGAATGTATAAAGAATTTTTAAAAAACACTAAAAATAAGCACACACATACCCAATCAACACAGGGGCAAAGGACTAAACAGACATTTCTCAAAAGAAGAAACACAAATAGCCAACAAATACATGAAAAAATGTTTAACATTCCTGGCAATCAGGGAAGTGCAGGTTGGTTTGTTTTCAAAGGGAGGCTGGGAGGTGTGAGGGGTGAGGGAAGTCCTTTGATTATTCTCTTCATTCCGATTTCTAACCCAGTATTATCATCAAAGAGAGTTTTTTGTCTACACAGCTGGGAACATAGACACTTAGAAGAAGTAGGAGGGGGACAATTTCTCCTAGTTTAATATTAGTACTTGCCCCTCAGAGAAGAATTAATTTTCCTGGGCAAAAGTGCCATTTGGTAGAAAGGAAAGTTTTATGATTTATGAAGCACCAGAGGCAATTTATTTCCTTTGAATATTATCATTATGAAGAACAGAAACTTCATAAGAGAAAAATGGAATTCAAGGAACATTAACCTCTAAATATTTACAGATTTCAAATCCCCATCCAGTCTTCACTGACAATAGGTAACTTTGGAAGTCGTCCACATACGATCAGACAATGCAGTGAGAACCCTCCAGAACCCAGTTGGTGTTGCGTTGGTTTAAGACCTTTTATGTGTTGTGAGACTTCAAGATTAGAAAACATGAAAAGAATGCAGGATTCCATGAAATTTAAGGGTCTTTCAAAGGAGACCAGAGACTTTAAATGTCTTTAAAAACAGAAACAGGACTGGGTTTGGGGCTCAGTGGTAAAGCACTTGCCTGGCATGTGTTGGGCACTGGGTTCAACACTCAGCACCACATAAATAAATAAACAAGCACATAAATAAATAAATAAATAAATAAATAAATAAATAAATAAATGTATGTATTGGGTTCATCTACAACTAAAAAAGAAATAAAATAAAATATTTTTTAAAAACCCTCAAAATTCATTCAAGTGAAGTAGCAGATTTGGGGGTGTAAAAACTTGGCTGTAAGACCACCCCCATTTGGAGGGGTTGAGATATAGGACCATAAATAGAACTCAGTGGGTCCTCTCAGTCTCAAGAATAGTTTTGTCGCAGTACTCAGAACTAATCACCCAAAGGTAAGCCCAAAAGTGCCTGGGATAATGAATTTGCTTTCTCAGAGAGTAAAAGTGTCCTTGAACTTGGAGAATTTTTAATATAGATGTATAGAAACAGCAAGAAAATTAGACAAAAATATTAACATTTTTGTGTCATAATATGTGTAACTATTTGGTATTTTAAGTAATGCTTAAAGAATTTAGTTTATTAGAGTTGACAGATCAGTGTTGCAATTCTGTTTTTAAATGTAATTATAATTAATGTATAGTATTTAAATTGACTGATTAAATTTACATGTGAAGAATTAGTTTTCCTGGGCAAAGGGCTTGAGAATCACCTTATTTATGACTTTAATTTACTAGATTTAAAAGAGTTGATTAGATTATTTGTTGAATCAGATAGAGTATTAAGTATGTTAAATGTATAAATGCACTTTTAAATGTTGGGAGGCAAATCAATTTTTTAAAAATTTTTACAGACTTCATTTTCATTCACAGTACACATATGGGGTACAAATTTTCATTTCTATAGTTGTGCATGATGTACATTCATAACATTCTTGTTAATCACACATGCCCATAGGGTAATGATGTCTGTCTCATTCCACCATTTTTCATACCCCTCCTCATTTCCCTCTACATAATCTAAAGATCCTCCATTCCTCTCTCACCACCCCTGCCTCCCCAACCAGATTCTATATCATTATCTGTATATCAGGGAAAACATTCGGCCTTTGTTTTTTGGGGATTGGCTTCTTTCACTTAGCATGATAATCTCCAGTTCCATCCATTTATCTGCAAATGCCATAATATTATTCTTCTTTATGGCTGAGTAGTATTCCATTGTGTATATATATATATACATCTTCTTTATCTCAGACACAATATACAAACCATATCCATTCTGAGGAATTTTCTTATATTTTAGGCTATGGGATTCATTTTCCCTAAGTCATTCTTGGACACTTTCCTTAGATCAACTAGATGTATACTTGTGCAATCTACAAATAAGTGGTACTCTAGATACAATTTCCCATATATCTCCTTTGATGAAATGTTTGTTCAAAACTTTGGAATTTTTGTATTTTGTATTATGCTTTCAGCTCTGGTTTCTCTCTCTCTCTGTGTCTCTCTCTTTTTCCTCTCTCTCTGTTTCTCTCTCTTG
>JAJEJO010000726.1:239425-284427 GCA_020662805.1 Glaucomys volans | reverse complement strand
CATAAGACTTTATTTATAAATGCTTACAGGGAAGGTCCGATAGCAATAGGATGAGCAGATAGCATATCCATCCCTAGTGCCCCCTCTCCCTTTTGGGGTTTTGTCCAGTTGAAGGGTGACTGGATGAGTGACATGGATCCTTTCCACAGTACCCTCAGTTCCATGCCTGTTCCCACTGGAAGAGGGGTTTTATATGTTAGGCTACAGAAGCAGTGACATCATCAACATTAGCTTGCTTCGTTTGCTTATAGGACCGGCATCCCAAGGAACAACCATCCTGGGCACATGCAGGAAACTAGCTTTCTACAGTACCACTAACCTGTCTGGTTCCCAGTGTGCATAAAAGAAAGCCAGTATCCTTCAAGATAATGTGGATCTAGACTTTCAGGCTTGCCCTCCTTGTTTCCTTAACTGGAGAATTTTTTGATTAACAAAAGGGGCCATTCATGGACATGGTGTTTTGCTGTCCTTCAGTTTAAGGATGATACAACACAAAGCAGTATCCATGCCTATTCTTATAGCTAGAAGTACATAGCATCTATTTACAACAGCAGATGTCATCCTCCATCCTGTCTCTCCATAATTCCTATCACTGAAGACTGATACCAAGCTCTTTCCTTCCGTTCTATTTTATCTGATGTCATTTTGGCAGACTGACTATTGACTCCCAAATATGTCCACAACCTAATAAGTGGATCATGTGAATCTGTCACCTTAAAGGTAAAGGGACTCTGCAGGTATCATTCAAAGATCTTGACATGGGAGCTTGTCCCTGATTATCTTGGTGAACCCAATATGATCAAAAGAGTCTTTAGAAGCAATCCGAATGCTGTTATCCAACGATATAAGAGAAAGATAGAGAAAATAAACCCTAGTATATTTCTTTTGCATTTTGTCCTTACTGCAACATCAAAAAACAAAACAAACAAACAAACAAACAAATGATTTAGACATCCTTGAAGTTTCTAACAAGGCAAAACCCAAATGAGGAGATCTTTGTCACAAATGAATTCCATATTGTCTGCAAATTTGGATTGTTCTTTAATCTGGTACAAACAGGGATATGCATCTCTCCTTGAATTAACCATATTCTCAGGGTCCTCATTAATTAATCTTAAATACCAAAATTGCTGAGCAACATCAAGCATCTGTCTGTTGTAGGTAAGGTTTTCTCTTCTGCACTCTGGTTTTATGGGTTCAGCTGATTTCATAGCTTTGGGTCCAGGGTGAGGCAAAACATCATGGCGGAAAGGTGTAGAGGAGGAGTGCTGCTCACCCCAAGGTGTAGAGAAAGCTTATCTCGTTTCTATTTTCCTTGAGTAGTTATTGCCAGCATTTTTAATCTCTGTTAAATAGCAGTGGGGATGATTAACAACCTCATCTGCCTCCATTTGGAAGAATTGCTTTGGTTCTACATTAGTGAATGCTATTGGCTTTTTCATTTGACTCTTAAACAATTTTTATTATAGAAATTTTCAATATCTATAAAGGTAGAGAGGACAGTGCACTAAACCCCATGTACTTAGTACCCAGCCTTAATAAATTTTTAACATTTCTCCATCTTTATTTTATTTATTAACTGAACTCCAGATTTTTTTTCCACCTCCTCCTCCTTCAGTTTTTGGCTTGGGTTGGTGATGAGACAGATTTTTGTTTTTTTAACTGAGGAAAAGTTCAATGAAATGTATAGATTTCAAGTGCATAATTTTGACTTTTGAGAAATATATACTCCCGATAAACAACACCCTAGTCAAGACACAGGACGATTCCATCCCCTTAGATAATTCCCCTGTATCTTCTTCCTGTCAATCCCTAGTCTCCACAGGCAACCACTGTACTGATTTCTACCACCACAGAAATTGTGCCTTTTCTTGAACTTCACATAAAAGACATCGTGTTCTCCTTTTCATACATTCTCCTGGTGACAGACATTTGGGATTCTCTTATGAATATAATACATATTTTGTGTACAATCCTATTGTGAATGTACATTTTCATTTATTTTGAGAAGATAATAAGGAGTGGAATTGCTGGATCCTGGGGTACATAGATCTTTATCTTTATAAGGAACAGCAGAATGATTTTCCAAAAATGACTTTCCCATGTCACCCTCCCATCAGCACTGTAGGAGACCTCCAGGTGCTTCACATCCTTGCTGGTATTTGGGGTTGTCAGTCTTTTCCATGATAGCCATTCTGATAAATATGAAATGCTATGTCATTGTTGTTTTCATTTGCCAATTGAGACCATCTAAATGTTTCTGTCCCCCACCTCCAAATTCATATGTTGAAATCCTCACCTACAAAATGATGGTATTAGGAGGTAGGACCCTTGGGGACAGAGCTCTCAGGAATGGGATTTGTGCCCTTATAGAAGAGGCCCAAGGGAGCTCATTCATCCTTTCATCCATGTGAAAACAGTAGCCCATGAACCAGTAAGCAGGCTCTTACCACACACCAAATCTACTTGCATCTTGACCTTGAATTTCCCAGCCTCGAAAACTGTGAGGAATAAACTTGCAGTGCTTACAAATCACCCAATATATTGTTTTGTTCGAGTAGCCTGAACAGACTAAGACACAAGTATAATTGTATATGTGAAGAAATTCTATCTGGGCTGGGGATATAGCTCAGTTGGTGGAGTGCTTGCCACATAAGCACAAGGCCCTGGGTTCAATCCCCAGCACCGTCAAAAAAAAAAAAAAAAAAAAAAAGTAAGAAATCCTATCAAAATTTTAAGAGTTTGATTAAGGAAAATGAAAAGATTGGTTTGTTGAAGGTGCTTTATATGTGTAAAGATAATTTTTTCCTGCTAAGTAGAAAACTGTTCATATTTCCACAAATTACATCTTATAGTCCCAGAACAAACCCACTTTCTCATAATGGATATGTGTTTAATATAGTTTGCTTTACTCCAATTTATATAATTTGTTATGTGGTTTTTATATCTTTTCCTTTGTACGAATAGTTTAAATTAGTTGGTGGTGGGAGGAGCATGGTGAATGTAGTACTGGGTCCCAGTCAGATGTAAGGTTTAAAACTAAATTTGATTCCCATGATAATGGCTCATTCCCTACTCCCAAACATTTTGGAAGAGTTTATGTAATAAAAGGATCACTTATGATTTCAGAGCAGCAATCAGACAACCCTTCAGCAGTCTTATGACCTGGCAAATTATTTCATCTCTTGGGGCTTCGGTAGTTCCTACAGCACTGAGCAAATGAAAGGACAGAGGACAGTTACCTGATGAATCTGACTTCGAGATTAAAATTTCCATGAACTGGGACAAGCAACTGTGGGTGCACACCAGGTATAGTATCTCCTAATAGATTTATCGGGCATTTGTCTTTTCACATTATGTGAGTTTCCCGCAACTGGGTGGCTTCAAACAATAGAAATGTATTATCTTCCAGTTCCAGAGGCCAGATGTCCCAAAATCAATGCATCAGCAGGATTAGATCTTTCTAGAGGGCTCAGAGAAGAATCTGTTTACGCCCCCTCTTCTACTTCTGGCAGTTGCAACAATCCTTGGCATCCCTCAGCTTGAAGATGCATCCCTCTGATCTCTGCCTCCATCTTCCCATGGCATTCTCCCCATCTCTGTGTCTGTGTCTACTCTCCTCTTCTAAGGATACCAGGCATGTTGGACTACAGACCCTCCCTGCTCCAGTATGACCTCATCTTAACTAATTGCATCTGCAATGACCTAATTCCCAAGTAAAGCCACACTTAAGGTTCTGGGAAGGACACAGAATTTTTTTGTGGGGATACACTATCCAAACCAATGCATGCAATCTGTATGTGCACTCTTCTTTGGAAACTTAATTTCAGGTTATAGAACATCCACCTCACTTGTTTGCAGACAGTGTGATGCACTCGGAAGACCTGAATTCCAGTCCTTGTCCTACTGCCTTGGACAGTCTACTTCACCTTCCTGGGTTTCATCTGAAGACTGAAAGGGGGCCAGGTAGTCTTAGAGGACTCTTTGAATTTAGCTATTTTTAATATTTTGGGATTCAGTGAAACTCCTTTCATGCAGAGAACTGTGCGAATGAATGATCAGGAAAGAAGGCCAGGGGCTGGAGAGAGGGTATCAATGGACACAAGTGGATGAGCGGTAGGATATTACCATGCTGTCAGAGCAGCCCAGGCTGCAGGTCCCCAGGAAGCATCCCTAAAAGTGCTACTTGTTAATTGTCACTGTACAAAGAAACATACAAATGCATGTGGGATTGTTGTCATCTCTGGCTCTTTCAGGACATTCAGGTTGTTCTTCAGAGCCAGTTTTTCATTGAACAGTGGAATTTACTGCCACATAAGTGAAAGACCAGGGCTGGGGTTGTGGGTCAGTGGTAGACCACTTGCCTAGCATGTGTGAGGCACTGGGTTCAATTCTCAGCACCACATATCAATAAATGAATAAAATAAAGTCCATCAACATCCAAAAAGATATTTAAAAAAATAAGTGAAAGACCCTAGTACACATTTTGAGACATGTGGGTTGATAGTCCTAGCAGAAATCCAAGAGAGCAGAATCCATTCTCTGGGATATTATCAGGCATTGTGCTAAGGGTCCTGCATGGCCTCTTTCATGTAATCCCCCAAACAACTCTAGGAAATCACCTGTTAGTTAATGAACTTATTGCCTCTCTGCTCCAAGTTCACCCTTCAGTACCTACTTTGCATTAATAAACAGGATTCTAAGCTAATTTCTCCTTTTTTAAAATTTATTTTTTATTTTAGTTCATTGTACACAGATGGAGTACAACTATCATTTTTCTGGTTGTACACAGAGTACAACCAGAAAGTAGAATTATATAATTTGCTTATTCATACATATACATAAAGATGATTGTCTCATTCTATTATCTTTCCTTCCCCACCCTCTCCCCACTCCTCATTTTCTTCTATACAATCCATCCCGTCTCCATTCTTCCCATGTCTCCCCCACCCCCCATGTGTCATCAACCATTTACAAGAGAAATCATTTGGCCTTTGGTTTTTGGGGATTGGCTTATTTCATTTAACATTATTTTCTCCAATTCCATCTATTTACCTGCAAATGCCATAATTTTATTATTCTTTATGGCTGAATAATATTCCATTGTGTATATATACCACAATTTCTTTATCCATTCATCTATTGAAGGGCATCTAGGTTGTTTCCACAGTTTAGTTATAGTGAATTGGGCTGCTATAAACATTGATGTGGCTGCATCACTGTAGTATGCTGATTTTAAGTCCTTTGGATATAGGCCAAGGAGTGGGATAGCTGGATCAAATGGCGGATCCATTCCAAGTTTTTTGAGGAATCTCCACACTGCTTTCCAGAGTGGCTGCACTAATTTGCAACCCCACCAGCAATGTATGAGTGCACCTTTTTCCCCACATCCTCGCCAACACTTGTTGTTGCTTGTATTCTTGATAATATATATTCTAATTGGGATGAGGTGATATCTTAGGGTAGTTTTGATTTGCACTTCTCTTATTACTAGAGATGTTGAACATTTTTTCATATACCTGTTGATGGCTTGTAGATCCTCTTCTATGAAGTGTCTGCTCATTTCCTTAGCCCATTTATTGATTGGGTTATTTGTATTCTTGGTGTGGAGTTTCTTTGAGTTCTTTCTATATAAAGAGTTGAGTTTCTTTCTTTGAGTTCTTTATATATATTATATATATATATATAATCTGGAGATTAGGGCTTTATCTGACGTGTGTGTGTGGCAAAGATTTTCTCCCACTCTGTAGGCTCTCTTCACACTGCTAAGTTAATTTCTCCTTTATGGTGAGCACAATGCTAACCGTTGTCAGTAGAGTGCGCTGGAGTGATGTCAGGGGAGGAAGACCCTCTCTTCCAGGTTCTCCAGTCAGCTGTTTTTCTTGCTCCTACCGCATTAAACATCCTCTTCTGTGTGCACATGGATGTCAGGTTGTACTCTGCCCCACCCGGGCTCCCAGAGTGCCCAGTTCCCAAGCAACCTCACAGATCTTTCTGGAGCCCTGGAACCACCTTGCTGTGGCCTCCCTGTATTCTCCAGGCCTCTCTGACTGGCTCCCTAACTCACCCACCAGCTTCGACTTGCCTGTACCCTGGAGGAATGTTTCCCATGGCCCTCCTCACACCACCACCATGATCCTAGGCCAAGTGTCACCCTGCCAGGAAGGAGCCTGAACATCCTGACTCCCTCAGCCCACTCACCTTGCCCCACCCCACCCTGTTCCCCATGCCTGGCAACTGTGAACCAGTGCTGGCCCTGCAACCCGGCAAACTTCTCTACCATCTGTTGGGCTGCAGTCATGCCTTCCATGGCCTCCGCGTTCCAAGTTTGTCCTTTCCTGGGTACTTTCCCTTGACCCTGAACTACTCTTTAGAGTTCTTTTCACATCTTTATAGTTACCTAATACAGTTTAATTCATCTTTAGATTGAACTAGCCCTCTTCAAAACCTGACTGGACCCAGACCAATACAGGAAGGTACCACTATTATTTCTATTTTTATATGAGATTTCAAGAAGCCAAGTGACTTACTGAGGATCCCATAAGTGTGGCAGAGCTGGACACAAACCAGGACAGCCCAGCTCTGAAGCCACTCCTTTCCACCACTTGGTTACACTAACTAGAAGTTACTGTTGAGATACTATATAAGACAGAGGGGTGGGAGAGCCTTCTCCTGCCCCTCCTTTCTCAGACATATATGTCCTGGATGTTTCTGATTAAAACATGGGTTTTAAAAAATGCAAAAACGAGGCCAGCTCCCAAAGGAAGATTTGTAGTGGTCAAGAATGTCAATAGTCATCTCAAGACAAAGGCCAAAATAAATACACAGGAAAAGAAGAAGGGAGAAAAACACCCCACATATTTAAAAATTGTTTTTATATACTTTACATATGGTCAATATTCTGTTCCAAATACATTTATTTTGGAGCTATTTGATTTTTGCCAATTTCCCCAGCTTTGTCTTATCTGCTAAAATGCCTCTTTTTGCTATGGAGAGAGCTGGAATCCCAGCTTTGGGTCTTGCCTGTTCTTGTATTTGGCTCAAGGCACCCAGATTTCTGGATGATGTATGTCCCATCAGCTCTAAGGGGCTCTGGTCCCCTTGGAGTTGCAATTGAGGCAGCATGTAACAGCTTTCATATTCCTGGAAATGAAGCCACAGCCTCCTCTTACAGATTATCCCCAGGGAAAAGCAGCAATATGAGTCCTAATTAGCCTCAAAACAGCAAGCACCAATATTAATGATCTTCCTGGAGGATTGTTCTGGTTTTCCAGATTTCATAGGACAGGAAGGAATCCAATATGAGGATTCACCATATCCTGCTGATTAGAACCAGTAAACTCTGCGCTCTGAGCTAGGAGATCTGGATTTGAGTCCTGGCTTTACCACTAATTGTGTGGTCCTTGTGTCTTTGTGAACAGGAGGACTGGACACTAAGTTCAGTTCTAGTTCTGCAGTCCTCTGACTCTCAGGATCCTGTATTAGTTACAGCTAGAGAAATAGTAGTGGTCCCATCACTGAAAGCTCACATTGTGCCAAGCAAATTGCTCAACACCTTAAATGCATGATCTCATCTGATTCTTACTACAAACCTATGAGGTAAGCACTAATCTTATCCATATTTTACATATTCAGAGAGCTTAAAGGATAGTAATAATAAAGCCAGACTGTGAGTCGCCTCCCCAGATGGGTTACTGACTATTGTCCTAGTCTAAAAAAGATGCTCTAAATGGGATCTAGTGAGAGAAAATGTGGGCATGTGCTATGATTTTATTGTCCCCACCAAAATTCATGCTGAAATTTAACCCCATTGTGAAGTTGACATATGGTAGAAGCTTACTTTGACTGTATTTGGAAGTGGGACCTCTGGGAGAATATCAAGGTTAAATGAGGACATAAATGTGGGTCCCTAATGAATAGAACTGTGGCATGGTAAGAGGAGGAGGAGGGACCTGAGCTAACCTGTTGTCTTACCAAGTAATACCCTGTGTCATCTTAAGACTCTGCAGAATCCCCATTAGCGAAAAGGACCTCACCAGATGCCATCACCTGATGTTGAACTTCCCAACCTTCAGAACTGTGGACCAAATAAACTTTTTTCTTTATAAATTCATCAGTCTGTGACAATCAGTTATAGCAGCAGAAAATAGACTCAAACAGTAAATCCTAGATTTTTTTTTTTTTAAGTCAGCATCTGCTGCTGCTAGTGGTAAGCAAAGATCAGAAGTCAGTAGAAGTAGTCAGGGATTGGATAGAGCTGAAGGGAAAGAAAGGACATTAACTAGCAAAGTCACACACTTTCTACACACAGCCCCCTTAAATCCTTCCAGGGGTGATCCTCACCCTATAAAATAAGCTTCTTATTCCTATTATACAGACAAATAAAAGGAGATGCTGAGATGTTGAGACTTGTCCACTCACCACCACTGATCAGCAGCCAAGCTGAGATTTGCACATTGGCTCTTCCTCTCACAACGCCTTGGGACAGCTGACTGCCTGAGGCCAGAGATTTCAGGGTCTGGGCAACCACATGCATTTATTAAGGCCGACTGGTTGAAGAACCATTTCTTTACAGATGTTATGGTTTGGAAATGCAGTGTCCCCCAAAAGCTCCTATTAACGTATGACTATTCAGAGATGAAATGATTAAATTATGAGAGCTGTCATCTAATCGGTCTATCCTGGCTTAAGTGGACTGACTGGGTAGTAACTACAGGTAGGTTGGGTGCGGCTGGAGGAGGTGGGTCACTGGGGTGTGCCTGGAAGGAATGCATCTTCCCTGTGGCACCTTCTCTCCCTCCTCTCTCTGCTTCCTGACCTCACCATGACCTGAGCGTCTTTCTTCTGCTGGGCCCTTCCCCCATGATGTGCTGCCTCATCTCAGGCCCAGTGCAATGGAGTCAACCGTCTATGGAGTGAGACCTCTGAGATCTTGAGCCCTAAAAAACTCTTCCTCCTCTAAGTTGTTCTTGTCAGATGTTTTGGTCACAGTGACACAAACACTGACTAAACAGAAGCTAGTCCTTCCCTTGCAATTGGCTAGCTGAGCTCTCCTGCGGGGAGCTCTTTCTGCACAAGGACTGTCCCCCACCCCATCCTCTGGAAAAGAAGAACTTGAGACCTGTTTCTGGTCTCAACAGGAACTGACTGGTGGGTTGGGGGCCAAGGAGGTTTCAGAGTGACCTCTTAGAGGAAGCATAGCACACACCGTGAAGTAGGAGCAAGACCTGCATCAGCCAAGCCATCTTCAAAGATGGAAGAATTGAGTGTTTTTTCTATTTCTCATTTTGACCCCATCTTTGAAGACTATAGGCTCAAGAAGAATCATATAGCTGGACCTTCCTAACAGAAGGAAATAATTACTTGAAGTACAAAGAGGCTCTGGGACTGTGACAACACACCCGCCATTCCCGGGGCAGCCTCTCCTGCTATGCTGGTGAACTGGTTCTCTGGAATCAAAAGCAGTCCTGCCTTGTAGCTCTTGCCAACTTCCATGGTGTAAACTCTTCCACTTCAGGCTACTAATACTCAAACTGGCTCTCATGAGCCAACTGCTAAATATTTGCAAGACTGTGAGTCCATTGTCAGTGTTCATAACTTGACTACTTGACCGGCCCAGTGTTCCTTCCCCAGTACAACTCCTGGCAGACCACAACAATATTCCCTGTACTTGTAATTTCTCTAGATCCTTGTACCTGGAATGTTCTTCCCCTCCTTTTCCTTCTGAAAAACCCCTATACATCCTTCAAAACCCGGGATGAAAAAATACTCTGTTACATCTTCTCTAGCCTCTTTAGGCAAGCCTCACTCTTGATCCTATGCCCATACCTGTATTGTCTATTTAAGTTTCTGATTCACCCACTCGACTGTGAAACGGTCAGGAAGAGGGAAGTCCCTGAGTCATCTTTTGAATGAGAAGCCAGACTCTTAGGAAGTTCACAATAAACGTTTGTTAAATGAATGAAATTAGAGACTTACCTCTGATTTCAAGTTAGGAAGTGAAGGCCATGGCTCCCTAACCTAGTTTAAAGAGGTCAATAGAAGCAATTCCAATGGCAGTACTTAGGCAACAGTGGTTAATGGGGTGTCTGCTATCTGACCATGACAGTTGACAACAGCAGGGAATGGAGCTTCTCCTGGCCATTCACAGCTCTGGAAGGATGTTCTGGCAACACTTGGAGCACTACCATTGGTATTAACCTTTCTGGCAACCTGAAAAGGAGAGGGACAGTTCTAAGGCCAGAATCTGATCCAGCTCCTAAGTTCCCTGGACACCTGTGCATGCTCCAGAGGGGAGCACAAGGAGCGTGTCCTCTAGGGTGTCCCCTCAAGTCCTGCCATGAGAACCTGAGCGTCAGCAGAAAGGCTCCACCAATTGTCTCCAACTGGGAATTTCCAATCATCAAGAGACAAATGGAGGGATGGAAGGAAAAGGAGGAAACATGAGAGAGGAAGGAGGGAGAACAACTGACTGCAGAGAGCAGTGACCTCTCTCCATAAACAGGTGATAAAAGCTGATCACAGCAATGACAAAATTCAGAAAATAAAAACACCGCTCTGAAGATTGATAGACAGAGCTAAATGGGCAATAGTGTGGGCTGATAAGATGCAACAGGACCTCAGCCACATAAACACCTCCACCACTTCAAGGGTCCTGTATATTATAATGACACTGGTTGGTTGACACCACACCACCTTCCTGACCCCAGGCACCAGGAGCAGTGCCTGATGCACTGGGAGGGGAGGGGGCTTGTGCGGGGTCAAGGCAGACAGGCAGCTTTTTCAGAAAGACAAGTTATCCTTGACTGGATGCAGATGGCCCAGTAAAAAATGAAATCTGCCAGCAGACGCTGCCTTTATCAGCTGCAGAAGTTCAGCAGGGACGAGACTTCCCCATCCCTGGCCCGCAGAGCGAGCCTCTGGTTTCAGCACCATATCATAGACTGTCCTAATGAATTCTTCTGGGATTGGAACCTACACATATCTTCTTCTGGAAGTGCACCCTGGGAGTTTGGGGCATGGTACCGGGCGTGCCTAGGGTTTGCATTCTGCCCTATGGGGTCGGCAGGGAATGCAGGCAGCAGGGAAAGGAGGGTCAGCCCCATCAGGCTACATGCCTTTCTTCACAGGGCCATCTTGCCAAATCCTGGCAAGCCACCCTCTTGGCTTCCAGCTGAGAGGTGCCCAGGAAAGACCAAGGTTCCTCATAGCATGCCAAACAAGATAACCAGTGGGTGTCCACAGCATCAAATACAGCAGTTACAAGAGTGTTTCTGTTTATTAGCTTTCTCCTATCTGCCAAGCACCATTCCAGGCACCTGGCCTCATTTAACCCACACAACTGTCCAATGAGATCAGTGCTGCGACCCTGCCTTACAGATGAGCAAACTGAGCATTACGTAAACCTGCCTGGAGCCATGATGCTGGTGTGTTTTCTGTTGCTATAACAAAATACCTGAGATTGGATACTGCATAAAGAATATAAGTTTTTTTGGTTCTTTGTTTTAGAGGCTGGGAAGACCAAGATCATGGCTCTGGTATTTGCTTGGCATCTGGTGAGGGTCTTTCTGCTACATCATAATACAGCAGAGGGAATCACATGGCAATCTGGGTCACTCCTCCTCTTCTTATAAAGTCACTAATGCCATCATGGGGGACCCTCCCTGCTGACCTCATTTAATCCTAATTATGTCACCAAGGCCCTACCTCCAAATACCATTAACATGAATTTTACCAACACATGAACTTTAGGGGTTGCTATAATTTAGATCTTGAGTGTCTCCCAAAGACTCATGTGTGGAAGGCTTGGTCCCTAACCAGCGGCACTATCAGGAGCTAGTGGAACCCTCATGGGAAGAAGTCAGGTCATTAGGAGCATACCCTTGGAGGGGATATGGGGACTCCAGCCCCTACCTGTTTCTCTCTGCTTCCTGGCCTCCATGAAATGTATAGTCCTTCTCTATCACTGGCTTCCGCCATGATATTCTGTGCTGCTGAAGCGATGGGGCCAAGAAACCATGAACTGAAACCTCCGATACTACGAGCTAAAGTAAACCTGTTTTGTTATCTCAGGTATTTTGTCACAGTGACAGAAAGCTGACTAACACAGGGGAGCACATTTGGGGCATAGCAACTGGTAAGTGACAGATCCAGGTTCATCTATTCCCAGAGCCTATAATCTTCAAAGGACAAATAGGGAGGAAAAATAGGCAAAGTAAAATTAAATATCTAGAGATTTGGCGTTAGGTGGTGTCTTGGTCTGTTTTATGCTGCTATGACAGAATACCTGAGACTGGATAATTATAAAGAACATAAATGTATTGGGTGCTGGGAAGTCCAAGATCAAGGGCCACATTGGTAGGGGCCTGCTTGCTGCATCATAAGTAGGTAGAAGGCATCATGAGGCAAAAAAGAGCAAGAGATTGACTCAGTCTCACCCTTGTATAGTAAGCATTAAACCATTCATGAGGACAGAGATCCCACAGTCTAATCACCTCTCAGAGGTACCACTTCTTAACACTGTTACATTGGGGATTGAGTTTCCAATACATGCTTTGGGGGGACACATTCAAACCATGGCAGATGGTAAGACAAATGAGTACACTTCTCAGTTTTAGATATGATGTAGCGACATTGTGGAAATCACAATAAATTGAAGATGACCCTACTATTGTGGATTTTTTTCTAAGTCACTATAAATTCATTTTGGAATCCACTCCAGAAGTTTTTAATTACCATCACCCTGGGTAATTCTGCTAGAACCAGCAATTGAAGAGGCAACATGTCTCCCAGACCCTGAATCAGGCCATGAACTCATCCTGATTCCTTTATACCATCCCTCTTGCCAACCCAGTCCAGGTGGAAAGGGGTGCCTGTGACACGTCTTTCTTCCTCACCTCCTACCTGCAAACTTGACAGCAGCAGAAGGCATATTGATGGGTTCCAAGAGGACCTTTATGTGAAGGATTCCATAGGACACTCAGGGCCTGAGCCTGAAGGTGGATCCCAGCCAGTCCCACCTGGCATCACTGCCCACTTCTATTCTCTGCAGTCAAGGCAAAGTGAGAGTTCACTGGTAGGAGCAGCCCAGGGCCAGCACAGCCCAGGGCCAGGGGCCAGGTTCTACCTCAGTCCTTCCTGAGCTGCTGAGCTCCGCTCCTCATGTGTGCCTGTGACCCATAATAGGTGGGTTGAGCTCATGTGGCTTAATGGCTGTGTCACCCTGGCTGAATCTTTGGGGCTCTTTCATGGGAGTGAATGACAGAGACTTGCAGGGACCTTCCTGCTTCCTGGAGGACATGCCACCCCATTGACTCTTTCAACAACCCTCCTCCTCGGCTGCCCCTGGCAGAGGTGTGAGCAGAGGGACTGGTCAGGAATTGAATCAGCAAACAAACCTTTTGTGTCTTGTTACTACTTATTGGACATTACTAGACATTGTGGTTTTTTCCCCCCATAATTCTCCTCAGCTGCTTCTCCCAGGGCCTGATAATCCCTGCTAAAAATGGTGGCAGCTTGTTTCCAGGTGACAGCCTCAGAACACACTGCCTTGTCACCCAGTGAATTCACAGGCATGTGGATCAGCAGGAAGTCCAGGAGACCTAAACTGTTCAGCCTGGTTTGGGGACAAAGGCAGATGCTGATCCCTTTAGCCCTTCTTGCTTTCTTCTCTTCACCAGTCCCCCAGGTCACCATAAGCTCTGACCCGGCTCACTTGGCTTCTCCTTCCACGTGAGGGCAGAGGTTTGCTGGGGTTAAGGCTGGAAGACAGGTTATGCCCACATTGAGTGCTAAAGGCCACTGATGTGGGTTATAACATTTTTAGGGCTCAGAAAAATTGGCACAGAAGACATCTCTGAAGACTCCCTGGCCTTCTTTGGATGGTAAGGACACATCTTACAAAAATGGAGGCTGCCTGCTGAGAAGAGGGACCATCCACGGGAGCACATCCACCCCCACCAGCACCAGGAACAGCTTTCCCCTGGGTGAGCTCCTTCTGACACAGAGCTCCTTGGGAAAGCAGGATGCTGCTTTTAAAAAGCAATCATTGACCTTGAACTTTTCAAATGTGTTTCTCAATTTTCCCCTTTTATCACTGTCCGGCTCACTTTATGCTATGTCATCTCTTGAGTTCCGGTATTTAATATAAAATACTGAATGAAAACATATTTTGCAAACAGGCTGTACAGCTGGATGTGAGGGGAGGGAGCATTTTGCCCATCATGCCGATCCCATCTCTGGGCACTTGGTAGATGTCCCTAGTTTTCTAGCAGTGAGTGGCGAGGTCTGGCTGTGGCATTCTTGGTGGTCCGGCTCCTAGGTTTGGGGGCCAACAAATCCCGGGATGGGGATAGTGTGGGACAGTGCAGGGGTTCAGGGTGTGGGCTCTGAGTCAGAGTTGGGCTAAAATCACAGTGTGCCATCCCCCCGGCTGAATGGCCCTGGGTGAGGTGCTTCTGAGAGCCTCAGTTTCTTCACCTGTAAAATGGGCATCTCTCTCAGTGAGAGAATACTCACACAATGGCACAGGTCTGCATGCAGAGGCTTACTAAACGCCTTTGATCACCTGAGCATCTCCCACTTGGGGAAGTCCTATGGGGCGGGTGAGAACAGCGCCGGTGCAGGTTCACATGGGGGTCAGGCCCTGACAGGCAGAAGCCCCCTCTTCCTGTCAGACCTCCCCGACACCCACACTTCATTCCTCACCTCGCTCGTCTTTCTTCCCCGACTTGCCTTCCTCTTTCCACCCCTCCCTCTTTCCCATGGAGTCCAACCGCCCTTTCAGTGGGTCTCGGAGTCCCCCGTGTCAGGCCATCCTTCTCACCCACTGTCAGCATGGCTGGTGCTCCTGGGACCATGGGAGGGGGGAAGCCCCTGGTTCCAACCAATCACCCTCCTCCATTGCTCTCAGCCCCATCCCCCACGCCATCCTTCAAGCCTCCCCTGCTCCAGAAAACTCCTGCTTTCTCTTCAGCTCACATTGGCCAGTTCAGTCTGCTTAGCTGCTCGCATCTGCCATCTCTTTTGAAAGCTTCTGCTTTAAGTGCTGTGGACTGAATATGCAGGTGTGGTCCCGCCATACCTAATCTTACCTGGGAGTCTCCCCTGCTTGTAGAAGTCACTGACACAGGATAAGCTGTGCTTGAAAACTAATCTCACGAATGGCTTCATCGGGGTTAATGCAGGAGTTTCACTGACCATGACCAAATTCCACAGGAATGCCCTGACCCATAAGCACCACTGGGGCCACCTTCACGGCCATTCGCAAGGGCTAGCGGTGTTCAGCACCACCCCAGAGTTGTCAAGTGCAAATCTCATCTGTAACCTCTTAACAAGTATTTATTGAGCCCATCCTGTAGGTCCTTGCTACTTAAGCACCGTCCCCAGCGCAGAATGGTGCAAATGACCTGGAAGAGGGTTAGTATGCAGACGCTCAGGCCCTGCCTCAGAACTTCTGAATCAGTCTGCACCTTACCAAACTCCCCAGGGGATATCTACAGACATTAAAGTTGAGAAATGCTGAAGTAAATAACACAGGAAAGGGACAAGATCTCCTACCTAGAAGCTTCTCTGCTGGTTGGGAAGATGTAACATATAATCAAAGGAACAAAATACAAGTCCACATCAAGCATGTCTGGGTAGGAAACTGGGATAAAGAAGAACAAGACCAAGACCTGCCTTGGTCTCTTACTTCCCTTGAGCCTCAATGTGCTTTAACACTCACCCTGCCTACTTTGCAGGATTGTCCTAAGATTTAAAAAGATGGGCAAGCACTACATGACATAAGGCCCTGTTTTAATTGTAGACATTCTGAATGCCTGAGAAATTCAGATGAGAGGATAACTGGAAATCTGAACAGGAAGACCCAGCAGAGGGAACTGGGGAGGCTGGAAGTATAGAAGCAGGCACTGGAGTAAATCAAGAGGGGAGAAAGTGACCACCCCCCAGTGCACCCTCTAACTTAGGCCACAGGAGGCTCCCACTGACCAATGCCCACCCGCTGACTCCTGGCAGTCTGCACAAGGCCCACACTGTGGGTCACAGAAACACACGCAGTGTTCATCAGGTGCTTTACAACACGGAGCGAGCAGAGCTCGTCTCTGCGAGGCTGGCCAGGCACCCAATGACTGTAAATTTTCACTCTGGCTTGGGGGCCAAGGGGTGGACTTTTTGTCATTTTGCAGAGCTAATTAATTCTTACAAAGTAAGAACAGCTAGATAATTCTTACAAAAGCCATTGCTATGAATTAGATGTTTTCATACTTTTTCATTGAATCCTCACGATGACCCTACTAATCAGGGGCTCCTGTCCCCACTTCATGGATGAGAAAACTGGGGACTTGGGATTTGAACCCAAGTTGCTCTCCTTTCCAAAGCCCTTGACCTTCGCCGCAAGCTATGCTGTTGGGGTAGTCGGAATCTCCAGTCTCCCTTGAGCAGTGGAAGCCAAGGGGCTGTACTTTGTTGTGAAATCTCTCTGACTTGCTGACGTTTGCCATGCTTGTCCTGCGCTTCTTCAGAGAAATGCTGTCTTCTGGCGAGAAAAGATAAAAATGGCTGATATACATGAGGCACCACCCTCACTATAATTAACAGAGACGCAAGAATCAGATGTACAGTAAGAGGGGCCTCGAGAACGGGCTTTCAGGTGGCCCGAATGTGGAACTGCACTTCAGTGCTGAAGAGAGCATCTGTGGCTGAGCTCCTGTCTGCTCAAGACACATTGTAAATGAAGAAATGAAACTTGGAATACACACAAGCTCTAAGATAATAGAGTTGAGAGGGGCCCACCAAATTAATCTTCTTGTTTACAATTGGAAAACCATACACCAGAACCATAAAGAGTTTATAGTTTATAGATAATACAGATCTCTGCTTTCACACTCAGCTGCCCAGGAAAATCTAAGCAGTTTTACCTGCTGAGTTGATTTATAGCAACTACAGTTATAAATTCAGTTGTACTCTGTGTTCAGCTTATGCCCTCCTGATCCCGGGAATGTCTCTATGAACTTTTCAAAAAGATGAGTTATCATTAGCACCTTTCTGTTCTCTTCTGCTGATCTGGAACAAGAAAGGATACAACAAACAGGGTGCAGTGGCACATGCCTGTAATCTTAGCTTCTCTGGGGGCTGAGGCAGGAGGATCACAAGTTTGAGGCCAGCCTGGGCAACTTAGTAAAACTCTGTCTCAAAATGAAATGATATAATGGCTAGGGATATAGTTCAATGGTAAAGGGCTTCCCTAACATGTGTGAGGCCCTGGGTTCTACACACCCTTCAGCCCCAATAAAAAGCAATGATGATAATCTCGGGAAAATGAACCCTAAATCAAATTCCCATCGCACCATCCACAGACCCACCCAACCACAGCACAAACACAATCACATCACCATAAAAGGTGAAGGTGACCCCCTACTGTTTCGAGTACCAAAAATATATATATATATCCCTCTTGAAGTCTGACAGAAAAAAAAATTATGATCAGGACCTGGGTAGGCTTATGAGTAGCCATCAATGTTGGCGGCACCTTACCTGTTTAAAAGAGGCTGAATTGGTCTTGAGATTTAGACACAACACAGTTGATACAATCTTGTCACTCTTTTTGAACAGACTTTAATTGAGAGCAAAGTGAAAAATGCAGGTTACAGTTTTAGTGTTATCATTAATATGCTGCAAGATCAACACCCAGTGATGCACCTAACATTTATACATTTTCTAACTTTAGTTGTCAAAGAGCAAATCATTATCAGATATATATATTTACACAATAATTTCAAGCAACAGTAAATAATAAACTCCCTCCCTTAAAAAAACAAAACATACATACACACTCACACACACACCCAACCACCTTTAAACAATGAATATTCTCCACACTAGTAAGTCTCATTTTTTTCACATATACTTGTAGATCCAAAGTTACTTAAGTTACTTAAGAACAGTCTTATCTGGAGATCCTGGACCAGCCCCTATTTTCTTTTAAAATCACTTTTAATTTTTACAACTTGAAGCCATATGGCCAGTGTGATCCATACACTCTAAGGACACCCCAATGATGAACATGAATTCCATTTTCTTCGTGCGAAGACGTGTACATCTCTGAAGATGCATTTGATTACAATTTGGAAAGAGTCAAAAACAAAAAACTCTCCCATTTTCAGACACAGTTTCTTAAGAGCATTGTGTTAACATTAATGCTGATTAACTGAGCAGTTAGATTCTTTTAGATTTCTATACAGAGGTACTGGTTAGTTCTGATTCTTTTTTCAGTTGCTTGAAACACATGGAAAAGTCGCCTGGTGGAACTACATCCTGTCTTCCAGGTTAGCAGCCCGCCTGACCTCCAGAATGCTGCATGAGCCTCACCCCCAATGCCGTGCTCTCTCTGATTTATTTCTTGCTGTTGCTGTTAGTAAATGGAACCCATGACAAAGTTTACATTAGCAGACACAAACGCATGCCCTGGCCTATAAATATTCCATGATGGAAAATGGTACCATCACTCCATTCCTAGTGAAAATGAGCATAAAAGGAAAAGGGGAGGGTGGGGGAACATGATCCACAACGGCTCTTCTCACAGTGGGAAATCCAGACCAAATGGCGATGGGCTTTTAACTAACCAGACACCATTAGCCGCTTCTCCAGGCCTGAGTCAACTAAAAGTTGGCAGAGGCAAACCTGGTAGGATCCCGTGGTACAGGTGTCTTGTCTTGGAAGTTGGATGAAGATCTATTGCCATATCCTTAGGTGAGTGAAGAATTTCAAAATCGGATTTGAAAGTAGTTCACACACTGTCCTGCCTGGGACACAGAGCTGTGCCTGTGTTGGACCCTCAGAGCGCCAGCTGGAGTTTGGTCATGTTTCTCTGGTGCATGTTGTGATGGCGGACTAATTCATCCGAACGGGCAAACTTTTTCTGACAACTGGGCCACCGACAGCTGAAGGGCTTTTCACCTGTTGGCACAATTGCGGGTCAGAGACACTTGCCTTGGCAAGACGGGCACAAGTTCAGTTATCAAAGGCTCAAGTTAACTCATCAGGGCCACCTGCCCCTGACTCCCACAGGTCCTTCCCTAAGCTAACCAACTGGCTCACTTAATGGCAGCACCTTTGGGGGCTAAATAATGATTGAAATAATGTAAAAATCATGAAATAGTCTTTGATCAAAACTAGGGAAATAGGATGAATCTAGTTAATGGAAAGATCTGTGTGATTCATATTTAATGAAGGGGGAAAGCATTTGTTTCAGTCTACTGTTAGAATGATTTGTGAACTATGTCAATGTTTCCCTAAAGCTGAGTAGGGAACTGAGCTTAACCCAGCCACAAGGGTCTCTGGATCATCACATCCTGGATGTTGTTGACTGACTCCACCCAGAAGTAGAGCTGGATCTACAGCTTAAATATCTCTATTTAGATATTTTTAAATAAATTGCTGACACTAGTTACATGCTATTTGCTTCTTTTATCATGAAGAGTCACTCAAAGCATCATCTTTGTCATATAGAAGACTAACTGAGGCATGGTTCTGTCAAAGGATCAAGCCTACTCTATCAACAGAGCCTTGGACATTCCTTCCAAGCCTCATTCTCATTAGGGCCAATAACTAACTTTTATTTAATGCTTGATAGATGCCAAGACATGTCCTGTGCTGGGCACTATATACATATATATTGCCTGTGTATTCTTTACAACAGTCTCATAAGGGAAATGTTATCCCCATTCTATAGATGAGGTTGAACATCTGTCAAGAACAGACCCAGGCAGACCTAAAATCTAGCCTTGCCTAATTCCAAAGCCCAGACTCTTCCCTGTATTGCACCTTCCAGGCCTTTCTAAGGAGAATACCACAGAAGCCAATCCTGTACCACCTGGAAGATCTTCTCAGGATATTGCTAGTCCCACTCTGCTTTCCCTGACTACTGATCCAAGAAAAGTCCCACGAGATATAGTGTCCCAGGGTCAGAATGGGGGATGAGCAAATATAGTATTGGTCTGCTGGTGACACAGGTCACTTGGAACACATGCAGGGGGTGGGAACACAAGGGACAACTCTTTCCCACCACCTTGTGAGCTCAGGACTAAGTCAAAGAAGCTGCATCAAAAGCACCTGAGGAGAGGGAGCAAGATGCCCATCATGCCCATTCTGTTACACGGGTGCCTTGACTCCGTCCTTAAATGCAGCATGTTTGGGCTGAGAATCTGGAACTGCCGGGGGCTTGGGATATTGTCTTCCTTCACCTCCTGCTCACTATTCCTCTGCTCTTTCTGACTTGGCTCCTGCTCCACATCTGCCTCCTACTGGACAAATCCCGACCTCTTCTCCCGTCACCATCAATCTTCATTAATCCAGCCTCAATGGCATCCACTTTGCTGGCTTTGGCTGTCTGATTTCTCTGTCCTCCTTGGATGCTACATGAATTCATGCTCTTTCTCCAAGAAGACAGTGGGATAAGGGGGTCTGGGAGCAGTCAGACTGAGTTTGCTGCTTACTAGGTTTGTGACTTTAGACGAGTCCTTTACTCACAGTGCCTCTGCCTCCTCATCTGTAAATTGGGGATAAACCATGCCTACCCTACTCTTCTCACATGAATATTATGAAGATAAAATGAGATCACCTAATCAATGGGTCTCTTTCCAAAGGTAGAAAATATGCAACACAGTGGTGCGAATTTCATTATGAATCAGACCAGCCTTGTGGACAAGCAAAAATCTTTCAAGGGCCAATGGATATGTAAAAGTCCTATTCCCCCTCTACACTAGGATCGAGAAAATAATACACACACTGAAGTCAGTCTAGCAGAAACTAGACTCGTGGGGCATTAGAATGAGTTCTCCAAACAGGATCCTGAAATATGAACTCTCAGGAGAGTAAACATTTGGCTTGCTGATTTTTTTTTTTTCCTGTAAGGTTGATTATTGTGTCAAATCAAGTGAAAAAAAAAATGATTGGACAAATCAGGAATAGTAGGGACCTAGCTTATCTCCTCATTTGCATTCTGGACACGCTGGATGTTACTACCACATCTCTCTCTTGTTCCCTATTTCCTCTTCTCCCCTTCTTTGAGAAACATTTATTATTTAAAGATAGCCACACACTGTTCTTTCTCTCAATTCAGTCTCTAAATCTAATATCTCTTATCACAAACAAGCTCAATCAACAGCAGTTTTTTTAAAAAAAAATGAAAAATAAATGTGAAGAAAAGTTTACGCACTTGTTTTACCTGTATGAGTCCTGGTGTGGGTCTTCAGATGGTCGGACCGGGAGAACTTTCGCTGACAAGTTTTACACTGGAATGGTTTCACACCTAAACGGACAGAGAAGTTCTAGCCTCGGCCCTAAAAATGTGGGGCACAGCAAGGCCCACAAGGCTGGCTTGGTTGCAGCTGGAGAAGCCCGGTATTTCCATCCACACTTGCAATGTCTACCTGGCCCTCGCATTTCCCCAAACCCCCAGGCCTGGCAGGAATCACCTGATTCTGCACAGAAGGATCCACCTGGTTCTGTATAGTAACCCTCAAGGACCTGCTTCAGTCCTGGAAGCAACCACCTTAACCACAATGTCCAGCTTCTCATCAGAGGGAATTTCTCATCTGGGTCAGAGACCAAAAAGATGAATCATGCTGCACCCCTAATCTGCTCTCCACCACCCATGTTCTTAACTGATACTCCCCCACGGCTGTGGAATCTCACTGTGCTGTGGTCTGCAGAAGACGTGGGACACTTCCTTTTCTTTCTTTTCTTTTTCTTCAAGAAAAGGAAAGTCTCCAGATTTGGGGAGATGGGGGGATTCTTGGAAAAAAACCTAAACAGATAGCTGACCCTCTCATCCATATTCAATATGGAAGAGAATCACAAAATCAGTCCTAACCCAAGAAAGGTGACTGCTGGCAATGAGAAGGGAACCTACAAACCTGTGTGCCTCCTTTGGTGCCTTTTGAGTTGATCTGAACGAGAAAACCTTCTCTCACAGTCCTTGAAGTCACACTGGTATGGTTTCTCACCTTGGGGAAGACACATATTCTATTTGAAAACAACATTGGAAATGCAATCTCATTAGAGGTAACCTCTCCTACGTGGGATCCCAAAATGCCTAAGGCACTTCAGGGAGCTCGTGGTGATGCCAGGTTCCATAGTAGATCAAATGCGAGTGTGTGCACACTCGCAGACACTGGATGAGGTAAATGAGGGGAGTCCCTCAAGAGCTCTGCTGCTTACGGTTCTGAGTGAAGCACAGTTCTTCATTGTGAAATTGGACCAATAATCTGACACCTTCGAAGGACTTGTGAACAGATTAGACCAGACTATCCACATAAAGGGCTCAGGCCCGTGCCTAGCACAAAAGCAGTACTCAAAAACTAACAGCAGGGAATACTTAAACAAATATAAACCAAAGATGTCTTAACTCACAGGCTGAGTGTGGGGCAGAATTCTGGGATGCATGTGCCTTGAGGCTGGCCCCAGGAAATAAGTGTTCTATGTTTTATCGCCTGAAGATTTGGTATTCTCTGCTACCGACTTCACATTTTTTAGTCAAAAACCAACCAATCCATGGTTGTGAGATGCTCAAGTTCAATCAGGAGCAGAAGCACTTTGAAAATTTGTAGCATCATGTTCTAAGAGAAGAGTCAGTAGTGGGGTTGCACAATCCCCTGCCTCAGAGCTGAGAGGCCCACCCGTCCTCCACAGAGAAAGTGCAGCCAAACACCAGGAGCCGAGTGCACTGAGCGACTGTGGGCCTTCCCTCCTCCTCCACATTCTGAGTCACTGGCATTCTGGGAAGGAGAACAAGCCACCCAAGGGTCTGGTAAGTCTTTTCCATTGCTGGGCAGCCCCCAGTTCCCTTTCCTGCCTTTTGACCTCTGACATTTCCCTGATGTGTCTGTACCCTGACTACAGCTGCCTTGACCATTCCCAAAGTCCTCCTTGCACTTTGCTCACACTAGACACTCTTCATTCCTACAGCCACATTTTTACCCAGCCAAAGAGTCCACCATATGTCCCTCACAGCTGCCATTCACTTCCTCTGTGACACCTGCTTGGGAACTTCATGGTCAGATAGAAACCCCTCCCCTCCCTCATCACAGAATGTATTCCAGCACATCTAATGAGGTGAGCTGTTTGCATCTGCCTCCTCCATAGACTAGAATATCTGGAGAACTTTCCTTAGCTTGTATTTATACCCAGCCTGGGAACTTTTGTGGTGGCTCTACAACCTGGAGGAGATGGCGCCCCTTTTCAATCTGATTTCCTTGCCCTGCAGTTGACCTTCTGCTCATCCTTCATGTCCTCTGTCTGACCTCACCAGTCTTCAATGGTGAACCCAAGACCATCCTGCTCCAAGAAAACTTCTCCGATGCCCCTAGCTCAAATCCCTTCCCTCTCAACTTCAGAGCTGTTCCAGGATCTGATTTAGTATGTAATCATATATTTTCTCAGTCCCTTTTTTTTTAAGTGTATATCCTTGCTCCCAAAAGGACCATATACTCCTTGAGAAGGGGGTTGTGATTTGGGGTTAAAAGGTCAGAGTTGGAATCCTGCTTCTACTATGTCCTACCCTCTTGATAACTGTGAGGATTAAATGAAATAATACATGTAGGCTGACCAGCACATAAAAATTCTTGATATACGAGTCTGTACTATAAATACATAAGCAAACACTGCACTCTTTGAAGAAGGGGAGCTGCAGGGTTGGTAAATACCAACCTGACTGCCTTGTCTTCTGCAAGGAAGAGCTTCTTGAAGGCTCCAGGGGGCCTGGGGCTCCTGGCTGTCTTGTTCACTGCCTTCACTCCACAGCCCTCTATCCCTCAATTTGTTCTCAGTGCCTCTTTCCCAATAAAAATTTCTACAAACCATACTGCCTTCAATACATTCCCTTGCATTTTTCCAGGCAGAATTTTACTTTATCATTTTTTGTATTGCCTTGACAGATACTTTTCAAATGATCCCATTTGGGGGAATATGTAAAAAATTTAACATGCCACAGGTGCTCTCATCAAAGACCGTGGTCCACTGAGTGCAAGCTCAAGTTTATGTCCGAATCGCATCCTCCAGATGCAACAAGTTAGCAAAGCCCTATGGTCTGCAGGGATCTGAATGCAGCTTGCCTTCTTCTCTAGTTACCCCACAGCAAAGTCAGCAGGAATAACAAAATAATGAGAGTAGTCACAGCATGAAGCTGTCCTTCACTGTGGAGAGAACAGCTCCGGCTTCTCTGCAGGAAAGCCTGGGCCTCACAGTTTCCTGTAGGGGAGACCCAGACATATTCCTGTTTTGTGCCCACAAGGCCAAGAATGAACATGCGTGAAATGCCTGTAGACATTCAAGGTGGCCAACAACCAGATGAGGCCAACTCTGTCCCAGACACAGACTCCTTGACCAGAGGGAAAAGGGTGTGTCCAGTTTCCAGTTTTCCTTGAGGTATCATCAAAAAACATCACTTCTTTGTTTCTTAAAGACTGATGACAAAAATTCAACTACAGGCCAGCTTCCCTTTCCTTGCTGGTTGGTTATTACTAACCCAAGTGATTTAGGTTCTTCTTTGGACCATTTCTTCAAAGTTTCAGGATGACCTGTCCATCACTCTCAGAGTCATCAGATTATCCTATTCCCAGGCTTGCTCCTCTCTCCTTAGCGATGGTGAGAGTATTCTATCACTATCATTTATTCAGATCTATAGACATAGGGTCCTACGCTAGGTGTTTTAAATCCACGATGCCTTTAAATTTTAGTGCTTAACAACTCTATAAGGTAGGCATTATCACCTCCATTTTCCACTGAAGCAAATGATGCTCAGCAAGTAACTTGCTCAAGGTCTCACCACTTGGCGAAGTTCGCATTCAAGCATGGGTCTCTTTGATTCTGTGACATTCTCTTTCTACCACTCTGTTCTGTTCTTCCTGAAGACAGATTACTGACTTCTTAAATACAGGATGGACATTCAGGATGCAAATGCCTGACATTTCAAAGCAGTGCCTACTGTCCATTCCAGAAATCACCTACATGAGAGCCCAGAGCAGAAGCTCTTGAACCACCTGTGCCCAAGGCTGGACCATGGGCACACTTACCAGTGTGCTTCCGGCTATGCATCTGTAAATGGGACAGCTTAAAATATCTCTTATTGCAGCCCGGGTAAGCACACATGAAGGGGCGTTTCTCACTGGTCTCAGATGCTGACCGCACGAGAGTCGGGGCCACTCCAGGCACGCGCCGCACATCCTGCAGGCAGAGTATAAGAGGAACAGAGGCTTTAAGCCACATATGGGCATTCATGTCAGTCCAAAGAAAAATGAGCAGTGGAATATACCCAAGGAAAGGATGGCAGGTGCATGAGAGCTGAAACCCCTCCACACCCCAAATGCCTGTGGCAGACATCACTAACGGATGATAGATCAGAACACTCTACAGAGTAGTACTCTAAAGTTATCACTACTGGCCAACCAGAACTTGAAATGAAGTCTATTCAGGTTCCCTGACACAGAGCCTCTGGAGAAAAAAACACTAAAAGAGCTCCCAATCTGTCCTGTCTCTGAGCTCCTCCACATGAGGCGGTGAGGTCTGAAAGTCCGAAGTCCCAGATTCTGTCTATTCCCTTACACTCAGACATCATGACGTTGGACTCAATCTGCAATGGACATTGAAGTTCTTATCAGAGAGTAATGTGAGCTTGTGGATGAGCCCTTAAGTGACCAGAAGGTCCACATATAAATAAGTGACCAGAAAGAAAGAGCAACTGGATTTGGGGGTTCTATCTGTGAAGGGGACATGAACCCACCAGAAGCCCATGGCATAGCCAGTACAAGCTTTAATACTATCACCAGAAAAGCCTGGAATCAATCTGCCATCTCTGCTCTTTACACATTCTTCCAAGGCATCTGCTCGTCCCCTGTATCTGGTGGAAGAGGCAACTCCCTTTCCTGCTGTCAGGCTCAGAGTCTAAATGGGGCAGGTGCCCGAGGAGTCACTGATTGCTCCCAGTTCAGTGTCGGATGTGCAAGTATAGGCCAAAGGGTGAGAGTGACTGACACAAGAGCACACCCACGGTCTCATAAGACCTGGAGCTGCTTCCAGCTTGATCAACACCCCGCCCTGGGTTTCCCACTCTCCCCCAAGCTTCAGTTCTCATTCCTGTTTCACACCACCTTGCACTGAGAGGGCACTATCTTTTTTGGAATTAAAAGTGTACAATGACTTACAATGGTGGTGTCTCAGGGTAAATGGTGGTATGAAACTAAATGGTGAGCCAGCAATGTGGTATATTTGAGGAAAAAATGAGTAGGTAGGTGAAACAACACTTGTCCAGGGTGGAGTTTGCTGGAGGCCATGACCAGGCATCTGACAAAAGGGGGTCTGATGAGGAGGAAGGCAAAGGAAGCCTTTTTCATTTCCTCTCATTCATCCCAGATGCAGCATACAAGGCAACAAGACATAAAGAGGAGTTGTAAATGTCAGTCAGGGTCCTGGTGAAGGACTGATGGTATTTGTCCAAAGAGACTGGATGACTCTTTCTAAATCTCCATGGGATCTCTGTATTTCTGTGACCTTTGCAATGATTTCTCACCATGGGAAGGCTTGGGAGGAGGGAGCACGCTGTTCTATGTCCATGACACTTCTGGAAAACAATCAGAACATCTTGGAGCTACTTGCCCCACATATCACACGGGGACCTGGCCCACACACAACTAGTGTCTAGGTGCTGACTATCCTGGTAGAAGGATAACAACTGTCACTCTCATTGCAGACACTGAGTTAGAGTTATGTCACCAATAAATCCCTTGATTACTGTGTGGCTCTGACTGCCCTGAGGAGACTGTGAACCTTCCACCAAACACTGAATTCTCCAGAACTTTTACCTTTCTACTTTACTTTCACTACTCTCCTTGGAGACTTCCTCCTCTAAACTGCTCACAGTCCTATCTCCCCAATAAGCTGTATTAAGTAGTGGTTAAAAACAGGTGTTCTTGGGGCTGGGGATATAGCTCAGTTGGTAGAGTGCTTGCCTCATAAGCACAAGGCCCTGGGTTCAATCCCAGCACCACAAAAACAAACAAACAAACAACAACAACAACAAAAAAAAAAACAAGTGTTTTTTCTGGGTGTGCTGGTAATCCTAGCTACTCAGGAGGCCGAGGCAGGAGGACCCCAAGTTTGAGGGCAGCCTGAACAACTTAGTGAGACTATGCCTCAAAATAAAAATATAAAAGGGCTGGGGATGTAGCTCAGAAGTAGAACTTGCCTAGCAAATACAAGAGCTTAGGTTCAATCCCTAGTACCACAAAAATAAAGAGGGTTCTGGAATCAAACAAACCTGAGTTACAGGTCTCAGCTCCACTGCTTACCAGTTACGTGGTTTTGGACAAATCACTCATCTTCCCTGGTTTTGGTTCCCCATCCAATAAAATGGAAACAATAACAGTACCTACCTCACAGATGTGTGCTGAGGATTAAATGAGGGAAGGAAGACTATGTTTAGACATATAGGAACCTTAAATGCACAGTGATAATTCAAAGAAGTCAGTCTGAAAGTACTACACAGAGAACGATTCCAACTGTATGACATTCTGAGAGAAGATCAGTAGGTGCTGGGGAAGGAGGAACGGAGGAGAGGGGAGATGAATAGGTGGATAGAGCATGTTAGGGCTCTATAAGCAGATCACAGTATTATAACTGCTGCTATCATCATAGATACATGGCATTATGTATTTATCAAAACCCACAGACCTATACAGCATGAAAAGTGAACCCTAATGTAAACTATAGATTTGGTTAGCCACAACTTATCAATATTGGTTCATCAATTATAACAAATATATCACACCAATACAAGATGTTAATAATAGGGGAAACTGAAGATGTTGGGAAGGTAAGATAAGGGAACTTTGTGTACTCTCTAGACAATTTTTATGTAAACCTAAAATTTCTCTAAAAGACAAAGTCCATTTTTTAAGGTCTGTGTATAAATCTTAGCATAGAAAATGTCTAAACATAGGTGGTACTGCTGTTATTAAAATTACCAACACCTGGCAAGACAGCCCATCTTTGGGTACTTTCCAAGGCAAATCAAATCTTTTAAGAGTCCAGGTGGCTGATTCAAGCCCAGCTGAACCAAACACAAGAGCTGCACAGTTCACCCTGGAGAAAGGAAGGAGGGACAAGACTCTGCAGGAAGCATCTTGGTCTGAGTCAGGCAGGAGGCAGCATCTCTGGAGGAGGAAGAGGTGGGGGTCCCTGAGAGCAAAGTCTTTCCAGGGCCAGATGGTCAATCGGCAATGAACAGGACAGTGGAGTAGGGAAAGAGGCAGCGAGGCACCTTCCAGGGGACCTCCCTGAGTACTCACCTGAATGCCTCTGAAGACACCGTGGGTGTGTATTCTGTACTGGGCACCGCAGAGGATGGGGGTCGTGTGGTTCTCACTCTCATACCCTGCGCCGTGGCTGCAAACACAGAAAAGGGAAACCGACACTCAGGTAGGTTCATAGCCGCCTTTTGGAAAAGCTCATCTCCAGCCAGGAGGGAGTAATCTTTTTTAAGCTCATGGGACAAACACAGTTGGTTTCTGCCTCCCTCCATGGGGCGCCTCTGGAAGCAGAGCCCTGTGGAAAGCTGAGGCCACTCGATCTTCATGTCACCACCACACAGCCCTCCCTCACCCTCAGATTCTTGCAGGCGCACCGTCTGGGTCTGCGCCTTGCTCAGAGGAGCCAGGAAAAGCCACAGTGGCAGGACTTCATCCCTAGCAAGTTGTTTACCATCTAAATGGCGGCTGACAGCTGCGAATATCTCAGGAATGAGCAGAATGCTCATAGCTTCACATGAAGTGTACTGGAGTTTTGTTGACACCTCATGACTCAGTTTTTACCAGACAGCACCAAGAAAGTGATGACACTTACAAGAAGAGATACCACGTCCCCAGGAGTGGGATTACACATCTGTGGCTCTATTCCACTTAACCTACAGATTTGTCTTCCAGATCAGCTTAACTCTTCGCAGCCAACCTGTGCTATCGCTGGGCACTGGTCAATCTTCCAGCATCAGACTGACTAGTCCTCTAGTTGGTGCTCAGGGTGACTTGGGACTACCAGTGCGACCCAAGGGATGTGGAGTGTTGAAAAGAACAACTTGGAAGACATGAATGTTCTGTTCTGAAAATACTCTCTTTTTCAGGTACAGTGCTGAAATCTGTTCTGCACTAATCTGACTTCTAAATGAGGCAGAGAAAGGATTCTTATCCACACAGGCAGTACATTAGAATTACATCAAGAAGCACCATGGATATGATGATGAAATCTCTTTTATGAAACATCTTTGTAAAATGGTGCAGCTGCTTTGGAAAATGTCTGGCAGTCCCTCAAAAAATTAGACATACAGTTACCACGTGCCCCCAGAAACTCTGCATATGTTCCCAAGAGAAAGGAAAACAGATGTTCACACAAAAAATTTTGTATGCATTGTTCAGAAGCCACATCATTTGTAAGACCAAAACACAGTCAACCCAAATGTCAATCAACTGACGGATGATAAACAAAATATACAATAGTCATACAATGGAATACTATATGACAATAAAAAGGAGTGGAGTACTGACACTTGCTACAACATGGACGAACGTTGAAAACATCATGCTAAGTGGAAGAAGTCAGTCAAAAAAACAGATATTGTGTGACTCCAATTATAGAAATGTACAGAATAGGCAAATCTCTGGGAAATAGATTAGTGATTAGTTGCATAAGGCAGAGGGACTTGGGGGGATATGAAGAGTGACAACTGGAAATGTCCTAAATCATGGGAATGGTCAAACTATATGGTTCTGGATAGAGTATCCTCCAAAGACTTCTATGCTTGGTCCCCAGTGCAGCAATATTCAGAAGTAGGGATCTGGGGAAGTAACTGGACCATGAGGGCTCTGACCTCATCAGTGGACCAATCTATGAAGGCATTAGTATTTGACAGCATTAATAGAAACAGGTGGAAACTGTAGGTGGTGGGACCCAGTGGGAAGAAGCAGGTCACAGGGGCATGCCTTGGAAGGGTATATCTTGTTCTCTCTTTCTCTACTTCCTGGCTACCATGAAGTGAGCAGCTTTGCTCTGTCACACTCTTCCGCCATGACAGTTCTGCCTTGGAGCCAGTCAACCATGAAATGAAACCTCTGAAACTGTGAGCCAAAATAAATCCTTCCTCCTCTAAGTTGTTTTTCCCAGGTATTTTGTACCAGTGATGAAAAGCCATCACACCATACATGTGTACGAGTATACTAAAACTCACTTGTATTGTATATACTCTAAATGGGTGAACTATGTGGTATGCAAACTCAGTAAAGTTGCTTTATAAGAATTGTGCAACAGCAGTTTTTTAAGCCTTCAGGTAAGATTAATGGGCTAGTTGAGGCTCAGAACCTCCATTCTCTGCCTCCGTTACTCCAGCTGTTCCAGAGGTTACAGGGCAGCAGGCAAGTGACTTGGTAGATCAGCCCAGTCCATCTCATGGAGTATGGGGAAGACCATGGGCTGACTTAATTCTTTCTCAACCAGGGGAGAGAATTCCTGGAAGGAAAGAGTGTCCGCCAGGATGACTGCAGTGTTCACACAGCCTGGGGACACAGCAGCTGTGGGCTTTCACATTTACTTCTGGCTTTGAGCATTGCCTGTCTGCTTTGCATAGTTTGGGCAGAGAAGCGGCAGTTCTGCTACCCCATCTACTGTGTCTTTTCTCTGTATCCCACTTCAAGTGATTTTTAACACAGCTTGGGAGTAGGGAATGTCTCAAAGAGCTAAAGCAGGGTGAAATATGCAAAAAATCAGAGAGAAACACCAAGTCCAGAAAGCATCTGCCTTTCTGACTGTGCTTGCGAGGAAAGCAAGGCTGTGTCTACCCTCCATAACATTGCAGTTCACAGACAGTGGGCAGTGAGAGTGAATGACATGACCACGTGACAGAAAGAGGACAGGGCCAGAATGGTGCTGCCACAACACTGTGCCTCAAAGGCTGAAAGGAGAAGCCGCTTTTGCATAGTTCCACCTTCTGCATGGAGCCAAAATGCAACTTAAACGTTTTCTCAGGCTAAGGGACTCCTAGGGACACAACATTAGTAGAAATCTGAATTATTTGCAAGCTCTGCCATCAAAGGGGAAGTATTCATAATAAGTCTTGACAGTTGAACTCTGGGTGTTATCTGGATTTGGAGGGGGACAGGGGGGTCAGAATTTCCTCAAGATAGTAGTCCCATAACTGAAAGTGTTCTGTTACTTAAAGGGAACAACACTGATCCTCACGGCCAGATGTGAGTCAACAAAGAAGCAATAAGACAACACCTGAGACTGGGCCAATTATGCCACCATCTAGTAGATTCTTCCACCAGATCCATGAATGAGTAAAACAGCTGGCCCCTGCCTATTGGTTCTTATATCTCCAGAAGACAAACACCAATGCAATTCCACCCTGTGGAAACCCTGTAAGCTCACATGCCTTCCAGTGTGGTCTTCTCAGAAGACCAAGCTTAATTCAAGAACATTCAACTGGTAGCAAGTCACTCCAACTAAATAAAGGAAAATAAGCTGGTAGGCTTGGGAGACATAGACGACAGAGACAGAAAAGGCCTAGAAGAGCCATCTACTCCTATCCATTTGAAGCAGAAATGTCTTCGAGCTCATTGTCAATAGCTGGACAACATGACAGATGAATTTTCAAGGTATCCCATTCTATCTGGGGAGAGTTCAATTGTTAGGAAAGACCTTTCCAAACCAACCTGAAATCTGCATCCTCACTGCTGCCTGGTCGAGAGCTATACAGGTATTATTATGTTACAGCCATCTCCACGTATCTCCCCTACTTGATGGCAAACTTGGCACCTAGTAGAGAGTCTCCTCATTCCTCTCTGCATCCTTTAACCTTAGTGACTAAAGAAGGGGCATGGTCCACAAACAGGCCCCATGATGGACTGAGTCTAACTCCTCCTCCACATTACAGCCCTTCAGGTATTGAAAGATACAGTTCTCCAAGCTATAGAGCTCTTTTCTCTCAACTATAACAAGGTGAACTGGTATTTTGATTCCTTTATCACCTGATTGTCCTTTTCCTTATACCCTCCATTTTGTTAAGTCCTTCTCAAAGTGGTCACCTAGGATGGATTGCCAATGTTGGAGAAGTGTTTCTATAAAGGAGTGGGAAGGAAAGATCATCCACAAACAAAAAATTTTTAGATCTGGATGATAACATGAAAGCATAAGAATAGAGAGTACATGTCTTACCTGAAAAGACTGCATTCCAATCTTTCAAAATCAATCTACTAGTCAAACCAGTATCATGGATTAGGCCAATAGGCTGCCAGTGCTCAATTCTGGGGCACAAGGCTTGGGTCTCTGGGCTCAGTGTGGACATAGCACCATGATTATCACATGTAAAAGCAAATAATTCCCCTGTACTCAGGCCACAGTGACCTTCCTCAGTATTATGGTTTGGATATGAAGTATCCACCAAAAGCTCCTATGTTAATACAGGAATATTCAGAGTTGAAATGACTAGATTATGAGTGCTAAAACTTATCAGTCATCCTAGTTTGAATGGACTAACTGGGTGGTAACTATAGGTAGATGGGGCATGGCTGGAGGAGGTGGGTCATTCCATGGAGCAACCTGAGGGACCATCAGAGAGAATTCAGTGGCTTGGAGGGAGTCCAATTCACCATGAGTCATCAATAGGAGTTAACCTGAGACAGAAAGACTGAGGAAGATGATGGCTATCAATGGGACAACAGACATTGTTAAGACCCAGCTATTAGTTTAGATGGACAGGTAAATCCAAGCTTCACCCTAGAGAGAGCCATCCTTCCGAATACCTCATGACCATGCTGTGGATGAACCAAATAAGAACAACAACAATGGCAGGACTCCAAGGGGTCTGGAGCCATAACACCTTCCAAGAACAGCAAGGAGCTGCAGCCCAGTGGGGATACTTCTAGGGTCAAAGATGCACATTCCAAATAAAAGGATCACAGAGCCTTGGATAGTTGTGGGGTGAAGAGAAGCAAAACCAACCCAGAGACAGAGAGTGTTATCATTCATGGAGCAGGGTCTACAGTATGACCTGCACCAGGCCAACTAATAGAGAGGCTCTATTAGGGTAGAAGTGCATGCAATGACTTCATCCAACTCAGATAAAGGAACAGAAAGGAAAACCTGGCACTATGCACGGCAAGGTGCATGATTCCAGTTTGAGTAGCCTGGACAACTTTCTTAGGGTAAGAAACTGGTGCTTTATAAAAAGTATTCATGTTTTGTTGCCTAGGAAGCTTCCCTTAGAAAGATATTTGATTCAGCTAGATGATGGAAAAAGGGGTTAGATGACTCCTTGACCAAGATGATCAGGGAGACCCCAGGGATTTATAATGAGGTATAACAGGACGGCGTGGTTCCAGGTGCAGACAGTGGACATATGGAGACTCAGCAGAATGTGATTGTGCCCTGCCACAGAGGCTCCCCTGCTAGAGACCACTCTTCAGCTTGACAGACACTTCAGACATTGCCTCTGGTTTCATTGTTCTACTAGGCAGAAAGCATCCATTCAGAGCCCACAAAAACATCAAAAATAACTGTCAAATATCTGTTTGCAATAAATATCCACTTAATATTAGTGACTTTCCACTATCAGATTGATAATTTCACTGCAAAGGAACACACCTGGGCACATGTCTCATATATGGCTAACCAACTCTGGTGGCTAATGATCTGTTCTCCTCCCTGCATGTGCCCAAAGATCTGGCTTAGTAACTTCCCTAAAATTCAGGGTGTCCTCACTGCTCTGTGGTTTCCAGAATCCACTGAGTTTCTTCCTACTTGAAAACAAGAACATTTACCCGTCTCAACTCTTCTCTCACCTCTCTTATTCTCCATGAATTTCCAGATTATTAGCCCATAGGGCAATTATTTTATGAAAGAAAATGGATTTGATTCTTTTTTATTTAAAGCAGAGCCATAAATTCATATATTCTGACAGGGTCAGAGTAAATGAGAGAAATAAATAAAGAGGGCTCTGGAGAATATGATGGCACTGAACTGGCAGGGACAGTCACCCAGTCTACACTGTCCCCTGCCCAAGAGAGGAAATCACAATTCAACTCCACAGGCTGCCACCTATTGTTAATGATAGGAACCTTTTGTTGTCACATCTTTCTGTTCTTCAAGAAAAAGTCATAAATCTCATTTTTTCTGAGATCACTTGAATTTTATATTCTTGCAAATAATTGAAACCTCAAGGAACCACAGTTGGGTGAAATAAAACATACACCTGCCCTAAGGGTCAGCAATTCACAACTTCTGCTTTCAAGGCTACATAGTGAAGTTCAGGCTATAAACTAGAAAATTCTATTTGATTCTGTTGTGTCTTCCCACAGAGCAACTAAACAGAGGTGGGGATGTGCCTGACCTTTTGAAAACTGGGTGTTAGAATCTCCCATACCCTGAAAGCTTGAAAGGACACTATACATATACAGCAGGAATGGCCAGTGTTGCCAGATCAAAATCTAGAAGTTTCCTGTGAAGGGGTAGGGCTGTAACTTCAATGGCCCTCTTGAAAGCACGTGTAAGTACTGAGGTTACAGACAGAAACCCTTACGCGCAGTACTGCCAATTCAAGTGCATGAGTTTCTTATGACAAATGACCACAAATTTGGTGCCTTAAAAAAAAAAATTCAGCAAGTTACTCTCTTATAATTATCGAGATCAGAAGTGCAAAATCAGCATCACCAGGCTGAAACCGAGGTGCCAGCAGTGCTGCTTTCTTCCAATGGCTCCAAGGGGAGAGCTGCTTGCCTTGCCTTTCTCAGTTTCTAGAACTACCCTGCATTCCTTGGTCCCTTCTTTGCATACCCCCAACCTCTTGCTGCCTCCTACACCTCTTCTGTAGTCAAGTCTCCACCCTCTGTCTCCCTCTTATAAGGATACTTGTTATCACATTTAGATAATTCAGCCCACCCAGATAATTCAGGAAAATCTCCCCATCTCAAGATCTGTAACTGAATCATGTCTGGAAAATCCCTTTTGCCACATGAGGGAACATGTACAGGTTCCAGGAATTAGGACTTGGATATCTTTGGGAGTCATTATTCAGCTCACCACACCGAGGAAACCAGATTTATTACATTTCTTACAGATGCATTTTTTTAAAAACTTAATTAATCTGGATTCTTTATCTACAGATTCATTTGAGAACATGTGATTCTGCATCTGAAGACCTGTGGTCCAGGCCCAGTGCTACTATTGATTTCCTCTGTGGTCATGAGCCAGTCATCTAATTCTCTCTACATCTGAGATTCATCATTCGTAAAGTGAAGCTAATAACCTATACTAAGGATTCATTTGAAGATCAAAAAGGTGAGCTATTTTGGGAGCAAAAGCTAATCATCACCAAATAACTTTATCCCAACCAAAAATTCAGGAGGTTCATGATTATATGCAATCAATGACTAACAACCATAAAAATTATTTATTGTATGCTTTGTGTAAGTCTGGTGATTGACATCAATAAAATTTGTATTTTTGATTCTTAGCACAACCCAGGAGTCATTAAGGTATACTGCCTTAGCAAATGACTTAACCTTTTTGGAACATCTTCATGTAAAATGAAAACAATAGCACCTGCCCTATCAGGCTATTTGTTGAAGGATCAATGAGATCAGGGAAGTACTACACAATATTCAGTACATGGATGCACTCAATAAATGTTAACAATTGCTTATGTAGCATCGCCCCCATTTAATAGTGAAGTATACTGAAGTTTAAGGAGAGGTTGAGCTTATTTGTCCAAAATCACAGATGACAAGTGGCAGAGCTTGAGGTCTGTGTCCAGGTCAGTGCAACCCTATCCTAAAGGATTCCATTCTATCCTGACACTTGAATGATTCCAACTCTTTTCTCCAAGGTATGAATGAAATCAGGGCACACTGGAGTTTCATAAATGTAGTGATGTAGAGGGGAAGGATAAGAGAGTGGACAGAGGTGGGGCGAGTTCAAAACATTCCTCCTCAGCATTCTTCAGCTTCCTCTGTAACACACAGTCTTAATTTTGGTATAAAGAAAGCATAAGGCTAATGGACAGAAATGTCATGTGTGACAGAGCAGTCCAAACTCTGCACATATTTTACAAAATAATAATAATAATAATAATAATAATAATGATGATGATGATAATAATCATGATCTCTTTTTACCTAACTGGGGAAATAAACTAAGAAGAAGTGATTATCAGCAGAGCATACACCTTGTGACTTCCTTTCTGGCAGTGGGCTACACTGTACATTTTCCTCAGCAGCTTTAACAGCACAAACTGTATCCTGAGAAAATGTGCCTTTCCTTTTGTAGGCAGCTTTAAAATGCATCAACGTGTGTTCTTAGAAAGTCTGCAAAGAGAGAAAAATGTCCCTCATCTAACACAAATTATGAGCCCTCTTCTAGCTAAAAATGTGTACATTGAGGCTTGGTTCAGGAAAAAAAAAAAGTAACTTTTCAAGGGTAGCTTCTTTAGAAATGATTAATTTTGATATTCCACAGGCACAAGAAGATTAATAAAAAGGAATTGAGGTTTTACAGATGAGAAAAACCAGAGCTGCCCTGAAATCCCTTATCAACAGGAGAGGAAAAAAGAAGGAGGAGAAGAAAGAAAAAAAAAGTAAAAGAAAAGAGAAAAAGACTTTCAAAGGCCATTTTCACCGAATATGAATATTCAGAAAGGAGAAACTTCGGTCTGTGATTTCTCTCTCCCACCTCTGCTTATTGGCCAGGTGGGCGTCCCCCATCTTCACCTCTGTCTTCTCACCTCTGCAGAGTTAATCAGACTGCAGGGAAGCACCTGGGGAAATCTCAAACACTTGTGCACCAGGACCCAGAATCTACCTGTCAAGCTCTCTCCATCCTTGATGCTTGGAATTTATATATAAGATGCATAAATGCCTGATTCCTTTGGCGTTGACAATAAACTTTGCTTGCAAGGCTTGAGGCCCCTCATCCCCTTCTCTACTGTGCCAGTTTCTCAGAGAAAAGAATAAATGAAGAACTGTCTTAAGAAACTGGGCTTCCTTAAAGGTTAAACACTAGATGAGGCTGAACTCAGCAACACTGATCAATTATACTCACCTTAAAAAAAGAGAGAGAGAAAGGGAAAGGAGATGAAGAAACTCAAGTCTAAACCAAGCTTCTAGAACCAACCTCCTGCCTACAGGAAACACAGGGGATAGAGACCCAAAGTGAAAATACTGTTAAGAGGCAGCAAGCTGCCACCCAGATCATGGTACATTCTACTGAACAAGTGTTCTGGGTATATAAAGGGAAAGGGGGAAAGATGAAGTTTCTTCTACTAAGCCAGCACAGAAAGCAAAAACCTAAAAATAAAACAACCAAGTTAAACTTGACTGAGTTTAAACAACACCCCCCCACACACAAAAAAAGTCTGTTATCTGATAGCTCATAGGTATCAAATTTCCTTAAAAATAGTCTACAGAAAAGAATCTGCTTCTTTTTTTTTTTTTTTAAACTTGGGACGGTTAACCCTCATTCTGTCCCAGGTGTTTCATTTCAGTTTAGACCTTAAGAAAAAGATGCATTTGTTACTTTGAACTAAAACAATGTATTTTAGTCATTTTTCATTAAAAACTACACTATGATGATACTTTTGTTTTGCTTTTACTAAGCATTTCCCCCAGGAACCTAGGAAAGCAGACTCCCTGCCAGCTGCTCTTCCTTTCCATTCTCGCCATGTCCCATGCACCCCTATGGCACCCAGCACTACAAAACATCTAGAAGGGAAGAGCACTTCCACTAACTCTGACTTTTAAAAATTCTCTATTGCCTATTTCTTGCTATACCTGCCCACATCCACCCCACCATCCTTGGTAACAAAAGCTCCCTGTTTCTTTTAGGGAAACTCCCTTCTTTAACCCCACCTCAAGCTCTAGGAGAGACTATAAAACTAAGTCCAATCAGACCTCTATATTCTCTAGTCACATGACCCAAGCCAAGCCAATCAAAGACCTTTCCCTGGGTCTTTTGTTGGAAAAGAACCAATAGAGAGGCATTCTCCTTGTCAGGCTGTAGGTGCTAAAACCAAAGGTGCTTTTGCCACAGTAGAGCAATGTTGCCTAAGAAGGCAACCAGCACAGAGGAAAACTGAGAAGAGACCATGAAACAGTGTTCTTATGATACTGTCTGAGTTCCTGAATCCAGACAAGGATTTTAAAATATAATACCCACAACCTACTAAATTCCCCCTTTGACCCACAATGGTTACAACTTGGATTCAGCTATCTGTTGCACAGCAAGTCCTGATTAATAATGTGCAATCTAATAGCCATCTAAAGGTAAATGTATTTACTTTTCAAAGATCCATCAGAACATGATACCTGTAAATGAATACTGGTCCCTTCAAATTACCTTTTGGAGGACGCCCATGTCTTCCAACCATGTCAGTATTGCTAAAATCTTATGTGTATTCCTCTTTTGAAACTTTCTTTACAGTCATGGCTCATTTGTCTTCCCTTCCCTTGCAGCCTAGTCCTTGGTCACTATTTCACAGGAGCCACAATCTCAGTGGGTTAAAAGCCAAACAGCACACCTGTATAAATCAGCCTTATGAGCCATCAAGCCTTCCTCGCCACTTGCAATGGTACAAACCTCCCCCAACTGACCTTTTTCCTTCTATTTCACCCTCAGAGCAGAGCTGAGACATACTCTTAGATCTAGTTTCCCACAAGTTTGGAGAGAACAGAGTCCAAAAAAAAAAAAAAAACCTATGCTGTTTTCTGACCCTTAGTGCTCACAAGACTTTTAAGACATGACATTCTTTGTTACATTAATACACACAGACACAGCAACTCACAAACCCAAGACACCATCATCAGATCATACAAGAAATATCTGGATGTCTTACTGAAGTGGGGTGCTAGTCCATCAGATTCCTGATCTCATCTAACTCACTGAGTTCTGGATTCTCAATGCTTTCATTCTATGGCCAGAGATCACTACTGGCTCCAACCCAAGAACAGGGACCCAAATCTATACAACAGATGAACCCTGCATATCACACAGGAAAGATGGAGCAGGATCTTTGTAGCCTGGTTCAAAGAGGTTCCCACTCAGGTTGCTCATACCCTCTTCTACCTGAGAAAATGTATTCCAACTACTCAACTGCATAAAAAAAATGCTCCTTCCTAAACCCCATGAACAAGCACAGTGTTCTGAAGACTAAGCCATCTCCTGCTTCCCCAGTTGAAATGGAGCTTGTAGGTGTGAAGAATCTGTGCAGATCCATCACTTCTATGGGCCCCACACTCCAAACTCTGACTTTTAACAACACAAGTGGGCGGAGACTTAGCTCTGTGGCAGAGTTTGCCTAGCATGCTTGAGGCCCTAGGTTGGATCCGCAGCACAGAGGGAAAAAAATGAATTCCAGGTGAACAAACAAAGGAAAAAATTTGTAATAAATTCAAATGAATCACACTCATTCTCAAAGGGATTTTGAGGCCAGAGGCATGACTGTTAGAGTCTTGGAGGAAATTCTACATATGCACGTCTGAAAGAAAAGACATAAAAAATGTTGGGAACTGGGATGGGGCTGTAGCTCAGTGGCAGAGGGCTTGCCTAGCATGTGTGAGGCACTGGGTTCAATCCTTATTTAGCACCACATAAAAATAAACAAAATTAAGGCATTCTGTCCATCTACAACTAAAAAAAAAAAAAAAACTTTTTTAAATGTTGGGAACTGTTTTGTTCTTGAAGAAAGAATTCAAAATTTTCAACATCAACGTACTTCAAAATTAATTTTTTTTGTACCGATGTTAAACCCAAGGTCACTTAACCACTGAGTCACATCCCCAGCCCTTTTTTTATATTTATTTAAAGAGAGGGGCTTCACTGAGTTGCTGAGGCTGCCTTTGAACTCACGATCCTCCTGCCTCAGCCTCCCAAGCCACTGGGTTATAGGCATACACCACCATACCTGGCTTTCCAAAATTAATTTTAGAGTCCCTGCTACTCAGAAGGCTGAGATAAAAAAATCACTTGAGTCCAGGAGTTGGAAACCAGTCTGTGCTACATATTATGACCCCTATCTCAAGTAGTAGTAGCAATGATGATGATGATGATGATGATGATGATAACCTAAAGAACTAAGAGCGAGAAATATTTTGAAAAAGAGTTACAATGTTGGGGGAACTTTTGTATCAGACATTAAAACAGACTATGAAATTATTACAAAGAAAACAGCTTGATACTTGGCAGGAAAAGCCAGACTCATCAAAAGAAGAAAATAAAGAGTCTAGAAATGGATCCAAGGAATTTAGTGTTTGGTAAAGGTAATATCTGAAAGCAACAAGGGAAGAAAGGATAACTCAAAATGGTTTGAGTATACTGGCTAGTTACTTGGAAATAAATCAAACTGTAATCCAGTAGTCAAATAAATTCAGGATACATTAAATGTTTAAATGTTAAGTTAATTTTTTAAATATCAAAATTAAATAAGCTAATGCTAAAAAAAATCTTTTCAAGTCTGATACAAAACCCAAAAACTTGAAACTATGAAATTAAACAAAATTTTACTAGAAGTTTCTTTTTAAAGTTCTGAGAGGAAAAAAAAGCCATTGTCAGAGCTAAAATACAAACTAGAGAAAAAAAAATCGAGTACATATGACAAGCAAAAGAACTCATAAACAAAGAATGCTCACAAACTAATATTGTTGGTGGATGAACTATCTCAGCTTCTAGCTTACGTCAGACCACTTGCCTTCCGAGCTTCATCACCTCGCTTTGTTCTAGCAATCCTATCCTCTCTCATCAATTTTCTCCTCTTTTTGATCAATTCCACCTGCAAACAAACGAGCAAACATCTCTTTCTAAATACAAAAAAAAAAAGGTAAAAGCAAACAATAAAAAATTCCATCTCTCTATCTTTTCCTCAGCCAACTAGAACCTCATTTCTTTGCTCCCTTTTGCTTCGGAACTCCATGAAAGAGTTGTCTCTAGAAGATGCCGCCGGGTCACCTCCTCCCATTCTTGAACCCAATGTCACTTTGCCACTGAGCCACATCCCAGCTTTTTGTATACTTTATTTAGAGACAGGGTCCCGCTAATTTGCTAAATCTGGCTTTTTCTGAATGCACGATCCTCCTGCCTCAGCCCCTCAAGTCACCTGCTTCAATCTTTTGCCCTTCCTTTAATTTATCCAGAGGTAACTGCAGTTAATAGTTAGATATGGTCCCAGCATTTTTTCTCTGCAGATTCAATACACACCAAGATGTTTTAAAAAACAAAAAAGCTATCTCTGTGTAATGAAATGTCTGATAACTTTTCCTCTTTATAAAGTTTTGGTACTGTCTGAATTTTTTTAAATGATAAACTTGTGTTACTTTTCTAATCAAGGGAAGTAAAAAGCTGTTTTTATTTTGGATAGAGTCACCATCTTAGCCTACAAAGCACTCCCTCTGTGACTTGTTAAAAATTACAAGTTGGAAATAATGCTAAAATAAATGAACTTGTTCCCTTTCAGTAGAAAAACTTACTAAACTAGGCAGTAGCCCCTTGTTTCTATGAAACATGTGGATGACTTTTTATGAGTCTGAATTCTAGATCACTATTTTTCTAGCTAGAGGATATGGTCTGTTCTTATAAATGGTGAGTAGATAGTCTCACAAGGGCCCAGGATGGGGCTGCAGATAAACGAGGCCCAAAATATTCCTTTGGGTGATGAAGATATCCTCCCTCATCTGACGTCCCCTCTCCCCCTCCAGGACAAACACACCCCTTTATCCACCATTCATAGCTTCATCTGGGTTAACTGGTTGGGGGAGGGGGCTGTGTAATTTCCTTCCCTGTATATTTTCTAAATGTTCTAAAATTTATATACCTTACTTACATAATAAAAATAAAAAACTAAATACATTAGTTGAATACATGCCCAAAGAAAAAAGGGCGGGAAAGACCCACAGCCAGGGATGTGAAAGCAGCAGCAGGGAAGTGAGACCTGAGCGCCAAGAAGCATCTGAATTAGTCCTCCCTAACGGGGCGGGGGGCACAGTACGAGGTCATCAGTCTCCATCACCATCGAACACAGGAGTCCATTATTCCTTTTGGTAGTAAGTCTGAAGCAAGGCAATAATAAAGAGCTGCTTCAATGACTTACAAGTTGCTATTGCAAAGGGCGAAAGGCAGAGCCTTCTGCTGGGGGTGCAGATGGAAGAGTGCGCTCAGGAATGCGCCTATTCACAGGACTGCTGATCTTCCCAGAACTGAGGCTCTCCACCTTTGCTTCGCATCTCAAGCTCTAGCAGCCACTTAAAAGCAGGCTATCTGCTTTCAAGAAGTAAATCTCCCGGACGGACGGGTACCTTATGTTCACAAGCCCGCAAGGGAAGGTACAGGGCTGTGTTTGGAGCTCCCGGCCAGAGGCTCAGCTATCTCTTTTGGCACAGGTTCTCAGGGATGAGACCATGTCTAGCGGGGATTTTCTCCAGATTCGACAGCCTTGGCCTTACCAAAAGGCACAGCTTTGTTTGCACCATACATCACTCATTGGGAGTCTTCTAGTTTTTCCTTTCGAGCATCCACAGGTCAAATACTGTGTGTTCCCAACAGTCTGTGAACTTCTTGGACCAGCAAAGGGACATTCATTTTGCTCAGCACTCCTTTCACGTTTCTATTGTGTTCGATTTCCCACTCCCCCTACCCCAGTCCCCACAGAGTAACTTCCTCCTCGCTTTAATAACTTGGACCACAGTCAAGGTTGATGTGTTTCTCCATTTTGCAGGATATTTTCTTCAGAAGAGACAAAACAGAGGCTAACAGGGTAGCCAAGGCTTATTAGCAGCCTGAGGAAATCAGCAACCCTTAAGAATACACGTAGAAAATGTTTTTAAAGAAATAAAAAGCTGACAGTCCAAGACGTCGTGAATAGGATTCATAAAGGCAGGCTAATCTTAGAAAAATTCCCCAGCAATTTCCCCCACCAGGGAGCTGATTTTAAAATCTAATTTCATTTGTTTATGGGTGATGGAAAGTGGCTTCATGGGATTCTCCCATTTGAGGCCATAAAAGCAGCTTTGATTCCAGGAGACATGCAGAAATTAAAAAATGAGAAGGGCAGGGTGGGGATGTGGCTCAGTGGTAGAGCACTTGCCTAGTATGCATGAGGCCCTGGGTTCGATTCCCAGCACCAAAGGAGGAAAGAGAAAGAGAGAGAGAGAATGAGAATGAGAATCAGTCATCGGACAAGAGCATCTCCCCACCATATCATCTTCTACTTTAAAATCCCATCCTCACCCATTCCAGAATTGCTGCTGATATCTAATAAAGTTATCTCCATGGACTTGCGTAGGACACAAGGAAACAATCCTATTCTTTTTGGAGCCACTTTTCTAAAAAGTAACTTTCAGGAAAGAAGATGTGAGCAAGTATTTAGTGGGATTTCATCTGAGGCATATGATCTTTTATAAAAAATTAATAATGCCTTATTTTTACAAATGACATGGAAATAATGTCTTTTTAAAATTATGCTAAACCTGGCATGGTGGCAAATGCTTGTAATCTCAGCCACTCAAGGAAGTTGACACAGGAGGATCGCAAGTTCAAGACCAGCCTCAGCAACTTATTCAGGCCCTAAGCAACTTAGTGAGAACCTGTCTCAAAAAAAAAGTTATGACTGGGGTTATGACTGACTGGTTAAGTATCTCTGGATTCCATAATCCCTGGTACCTGCCCCTCTCCAACAAAAAGCTAGTTTTTCTGTTGTAGATATAGTTTGCCACCATGATTTTTCTCACCAATGACTTCAGATCATGTCAAGAGGTCATGGATGAAAGCAAGAAGTTGTCTTTCTCTACTTCGTGGAATAGCTTTTCAATTCCCCAATGATTTTCCATATTAACAATGTTTCTGTGTCATGGCAAAAGAAAGTAAATCCAGTATCAGAGAGAATCATGACTCCACCCTGGATTGTGTCTCTTCTGGGGTGAGGCCAATTTTTCTACTGGAATTTGAGATCCACCCAAATCCAGTTCTCAGCTGTTCATGAGTTTGGAGGAAAAAGCTAAGGAGTCACCATCTTTGAGAGTGGAAAGGGAGGCAAACTGTGGTCGTGACACATCAGTGTGTTGTAAAATCAATCTAGTATGTCACAGCCAGCATTTTTTAAAATGATGTGGAATAGGGTAGAAAATATCAGCATGAAAAAACACATCATAAGGGATGTATTGTTTAGTGAAAATTTGTGCTGTGTGCGTGCACACATGTGTATATTAGTGCTCAGTGTGTCTCTAACTGTGGTCATAATCTTAAGATTATTAGAGTTTAAGAAACTCTAAGACCAGATCCCAGAGTCAGAAAAAATAATTCAACATGGCTCTGCCACTTTCTCCATGGACTGGGTTAGGTAGTTTAATCTCTGCAGCCTCATCTGGACATGGCCATAGCACTGGGGTGGGCAGGGGTGATGATAATAATGTCATAAGAGAAACAAGTCAAGACCCTATAGCCAGCCAGATAGTGTTGACATGCACCCTTAAACAAACATGGAATTCACAAAATGGAAGCAGAAATCAACTGACTTAAATATGTTCTAAGGGATAAATCCACCATGTGAGAAATGTCAGAAAATTAGATACTTATTGCCAGGTGCAGTGGTGCCCACCTGTAATCCCAGCAATTCAGGAGGCTGAAGCAGGAGGATTGCAAGTTTAAAGCCAGCCTCAGCAATTTAGTGAGGCCCTCAGCCACTTAGTGAGACCCTGTCTCAAAATTAAAAAATAAAAAGGGCTGGGGAATGTGACTCAGGGGTTAAGAGCCCTGGGTTCAATCCCTGATACTGGGGGGGAAAAAAGGAAAAGGAAATTAGACAATTGTAATTTTTCATTCTTTAAAAGTTGTTCTTAGGTGGGACTATATGTTGGGGCATTGGATCCTTGTTATATAGCTCTTTGAATAAAGATTATATTCAAGGAAAACATTTTTACTTCTGAAATTTTTTT
>JAJEJO010000726.1:217622-239025 GCA_020662805.1 Glaucomys volans | reverse complement strand
AAGATGTAAATAACAGATCAATGGAAACTTCTAGGTTTTTTCCTCTTATATAAGATTGAACAAAAATTATTTTTGCACTTTGTGCTTCATCCTTACATTACAATTTCTGACTCCCTGGCTAGTGACCAATATCTCATATCTGAAGACCTTCAAAAGTATCAAAATTATCTCAGCTATGGAAAGATCTGGATTCAAACACATGCCAGCATTCCTTATCTGTAATTTTTGTAATTAAACAAACCAACCAACCCTGTATTCCAGCATGCAGAAATGCTAAAAACTGAAACAAATTTCTCACTTCACAATCACGCTCTGTCTGTTCCTGGCATTTAATACGAGGAGAGTTACTAAGTTCTGAGTAGAGAAGAGAGAAGGAAAGGAAGGGATCCAGAAATACAGGGTGGGACCAAAAAAAAAAAAAAAATCAAGAAATGTAAGAGAAGCTGGCAGCAGGGAGGAAGAAAGAAGCCTAAAACTGTCAGCTACCCCTTGGATGGAAGTGGGAAGAGAAAACTCCAAAACAACAGAAGGATTTCTACTTTGGAATCAGAGAGAGGAAGTGGAGATTGGGATAAAATAGCAGAAAAATTGGGGGTGGGGTAGGGAAAAAGATCTAAGAGTAAATCTCAGAAGTCAATTGCTGAAGGATGATCCAAAAACCAGAACTGAGCCAATGAAAGAAGGAAGAAAGATGCAGCCTGCTCTGGTATTTCAGCAGAGAAAATAAAACTACATGGAATAGCCACAGAAATGCCCCAGAGTACAGGTGTAAAGCTGAGGAAGAGACAAATGTTTAAGAATGAAAAAAAAAAAAAAAAAGTCTTCACAAATCCTGGCCACAGATTTAGGGTAAAAACTAAGTTCTCCTTGGGAGATTTAAAGGTAAATAGAGAAAAGCAAGTCAGACTTGACTAATGTAACAGGACCTGTGTAATGCCACAAATCTGGTGTTTGTGAAACATTCACAAGGAAATGAGCAGGGTTCCTGCTGCATGATTTTAAAAGACTGCTTTCCAAGCTGGGTGCAGTGGTGCACCCCTGTAAACCCAGTGGTCAGGAGGCTGAAGCAGGAGGACTGTAAGTTCAAAGCCAGTCTCAGCAACTTAGCAAGCCCCTGCCTCTAAATAAAAAATAAAAAGGGCTGAGGATGTGGCTCAGTGGTTATGCACCCCTGGGTTCTATTCCTGTACCAAAATATATATATATATATATTTTCCAGGGGTATGCCAATGGGGAATATTTCCACCTCCAACTGACCTGTAGCATGTCTGTGACAAACAAGAAGAGGTGGGGGGCGGGGATAGACTTACCCACCCCTCAACTGCTCTCTGATTACCCATGTCAGTCCTAACTCCTGCCCCAGACATCAGTCAACAAGGCCATTAATCACTCACTTGCTCTGCCCTTCTGTCCATTTCACTGAGTTGGAGCTCCCAGTAGCAACTCTAGAAGAGAAGAAGAGGTGGGAATGGGGAATGGAGCATGGGGGTTCTGGAAAGCCCCCCTGATCCCAGAATCTAATGAGAAACCATGGAATACACAGAGACATGATGCTAGCTGACTCATCAAGAGTGCTGAACTAAGCCCCCAATCCCACTGGGGCCAGTGGTGGGATTTGGGAGGCACTACAGAGGCTGGACAGAGCCTGGGCTTTGGAATCAGATCTGGGCTTGGAATCTCAGCACTACCAGTTAGTTGGACGTGAATCTGGGAAGATACATGACTCCCAGAGCTTGATGTACTCATCTATAAAACAGGTAACAACAGTACCTAGACCTCATAAGGCTGTTAGGAGAGAAGCCAAGGTAACCTAGAAAAGTACCTGCTACACGAGTGTGGTATCCCACTGTCACCTCTTCAGAAAATGAGGTGAGTTATTTTATGGTTGAAAGCCAGCCTCACACACCTGCCTGCCTGCCTTCACTTTTAGGTGGAAGGAGAAATTCATATGTTCAGTGACTGTACTCTCCCTATGGTGGCTGTATATTGTGTGTGAGCAAAACCTGTTGGTGCAACCAGGTATGAACACATCTGACTTTGGATTTTCCATATCATCCTCATACAGGCACAAATTTGGAGCCTGGACTTCTACATGGAAAGCATTTCTTGGATAAGATAGCATAATGGTTAACATCTGTGATACTGCTAGCCAAACATTAACATTAAACAAGGCTGCATGGACACAACCTTGCAGAATTTTAAAACTTTCAACAAGGAAAGGCCATGTTAAATGTTTCAAATATTCTCAATTCCCTTAGTCCAGACAAAACATCCCATTTGTGTTTTTGAAAATTTAATGCTGAACACAGCCCACCAATTGTGGGACAAAGGAAAGCATTTTAATGCTACAAAGAATTATGCCCATTTTTCTAAAACTGTACTCCCTTTTTAAGTTATAAGCACCTTTAAAATGATTGGAACAGGTAGAAGTCACTGTTGAAGAGCAGTGGAACAAAAACCTTACCCCTTTAAGGTCGCTCCTAAGTTCATCTGATTCCAGGTCATGCATTCAAGCTGGGAGGTCATCTGATATAAATTGTCACTGTTGGAAAACATCCAGAGTTAGAAACACATAACCACATGTGTATGTGCACACACACACACACACACAAACACACAGAGGCATGCACGTACACAAATACAATTGTCTTCAAAAGCAATGGAGTTTTAACTTATCTTTACAGTGCAAGCTTCTGCATTTTCCAGAATGACAGAATATGTGCATCTGAAATTATTTTCATTCCATCCCACTGATCTCTGAACAGTTATTCACTTCACACACATCAGAAAAGATGTGAGAGTAATTTGGAAGCTTTTTACAAAACCTTAGTATCGCAAGCACTGGTGTTTCTAAGGAGGTATTAAACCCTGGAGGGGAAGAGACTGAAGGGAGTGAAACTTCGAAAGGCAACACAGGCTGGATAACTCAACATTAAAGTTAAAAGCCTGGAGCTGAGAGTAAAAAGACAGCAGATTAATTATTCGTGAAAAGGCCATTAAGTTGTTTTAATCAAAAGGATAAGTATCATGTGGATTATGAGGGCCTGAAAAGTCAGAGTGATGGGTGATGGATGGCCTAATACTCAAGGATGTGACAAGCCAAAGAAAGCGGATGATAAACTCTGTGCCCAGCTGAAGGAATAATTCTCTATAAGTTTTATAATCCTGGTAGGAGTCAAATGGAGTTTAAAAAAAAAAAAGGCAGCCAATGATTTACATTAAGATCCTGAAAGGGAAAACACACACACACACACACACACACCACCAAGCAAACCAATCAAACCCTTTCTTTCTCCTTTATGTTTATCTTATTCTTAAGAAAATCAGCACATAAATCAATTATCAGAAATCTACATTACTAAGACCTATGGAGAATAAATTTAAGGCTGAACTGAAATGGTTAATTATGAAATCTGAGACCCTAGAGATTAATGGTTTGTCTGGAAACCTCATGTCTAAACACATTACAGAAGAAAATGTTCACTCTACCTTCACGGCAGAAGTGAAAGAAGATAAGCAGCATTCAATATCTACCGTGTGATATCAGATCCCCAATCCTGGACAGTCTCCGTCTTGTCATGGCATTCCTTTCCACTGCAACACTAATTTTTAATTCAGAGGGTTCTCTCAGGCCAACTGAACTGGGAACTTGTGGAGGCATAAGAGAAATTATAGCAACTCGGAATAAATGAATACTGTGCTCTCTCTGCATAGCTTGATAAATCATGGTGAAGTCCATCTGACTTACATATAATCACTCTGCAAATTATTTGGAACTCCTTGGTGTAGGGCACATGGGATAAGGAGGAAATCAGATTGCAGGAGGGAACTTTGCATATGAAAAGTGAAGTGACTTCAAACTCCAAGTATGCGTAATTTCATTAGTCAGCGTATATCTGGACCCCATCAGTCATCCCCATGTCTGACTGGCTATTATGCTACTACAATATCCTCCATATCAATGAAAAAAAATGATTAGTTTCTCCTGCAGCTTCCCTGTTTGCAGCAGCAGCCTGTGCTCGTCTGTGCCACTGCATTTCGCAATTCCACAAATTCTTGCTGTAAGGCTGGTGTAATTAATTCCTGAAGGACCCCAACTTTTATTAGAAGTGCCAGCCTGCCGCATTTACCACAGGAGAGTTTCTTGAACTTTCTTTGGGCTGACAGTTCATTAATAAGCGGCCTCCTCCACAATCTTTCCACTGGTTTTTGTTCTCCTGCACCTTTTCATCAAGCCATCCATTTATTAATCTTGCCATTAATCTCAGCCAACAGGCATTGTATTCCCCAGGTAGCTCTATATTTTTGTCACTAATTTTTAAAAAATTGTTCACCAACTAAAATCACTCAGCCCCAGCTGACAATTTTTCTAGGTCCCGTGGGGATGTGGGATCTTTCTGAAATTATTTAGTCTTTGCATAAGATAAAGAATATGATGAGAAACAATGATGAGTGACAGAGGTTTATGCATAAGGATGAATGAATCCCAAATATCTAACTTTATGATTTAGTAATTTTCTTAGACTTAAAGCACAGTCCGACTGATTGATTCCAAAGGGTCTCAACATAGGGGGATCATAAAAAGAAAATATTTTTAAGGGCATTTCCTTGGTTCCCAGAATGCAAACGTTCTTAAATACAAGGGTCTATGTCTTAAATACGTATTTATCTTCCTAGTGGTTGCTTAATAAGTACTCTGTTCTGCCTTGTTCAACAGGGTAGCCACCAATGACATGTGGCTTCTGAGCACTGGAAATATGGCCAGTGCCATCCACTGAAATAAGTTTTGGGCTATATTGTGTCAACTACAACATTTCAAAATTAATTTCATTTGTCCTTATTTTAATGTGGTTTTCAGGTACATAGTGGCAAATTTCAAATTATGTGTATGGCTTGCATTACGTTCCCATTGGACAGTGGTACCTTATAAGTTTGGGGACATCAAGCAAAGCACAGTTCAGCTCCCTGAACCTCAGTATTCTGATCCATCCAATGGGAATAATGACCTCAGTCTAACTTTTATAGGGATATTTTGAGGCTCAAAGAAAGCAATGGCTCCTTGAAAATGATACTGATAATTAATATATTTGAATTTTTTCTAACCTATGGATTTTTTTTCTTGCTTTCTTTCTTTTTTTTTTTTTTTTTGCAGTGCTGGGGATTTGAACCCAGGGCCTGTGCTTGCAAGGCAGGCACTCTACCAACTGAGCAACATCCCCAGCCCAACCTATCAAATTTTGCACAGCCCTTTCATACATCCTCAGTACCACTGATAACAATTTTGTGAGATCAGTATAATTACGACCTTCATTTATGAGATGAGGACCGGGACTCAGAAAGGTGCCTAGGGCTGGTATGCCTGATGTCCCTAGGCAGTATTTGGCCTCTGAGCCTAGTTCTCTCTGTATTTAAATAATACAGACAAGCATCTGGAAGTGAAAGAGAACACGATCCAGGGAATGTCCTCACCAACTCTGTCTCCAAGAAGGCACAATGATGGAAGATGCCCAGGCATCTTCTTCAGGTAACTAAGGTCCCAAAAGGAATCCCACTTTGTAACCTTACAGTTGTCCTATAAGCTCAGCCTGCAAACCCTCAGAAGGGGACTGGAGGTGGGAATAGCAGATGGGAGAGAAGGACTTCCAGAAAATCCCCAAGCTACTAATAGGTTTCCTGAGATAGGATCAGAGCACAGTTTTAACCACATCCTGCCTTCTGCTGGCTGGGGCCCTGCAGTGGTTCGGTCAGTCGGCCTGGCTGGCACAACCTTTCCTCTGGAAGTCAGTGACAGCAGTAACAATAACTGCTGCTGGAGAAAGGACAAAATGTGAACTTGGGCTAAAAATACTGGGCCTAAGCACGCTTAGGCTCTGATCTCTTTGGGCAATCGGTCAACACCCAGCTCTCATCATGGAAGTCCACAGAAAGAGACAGCACTGTTCAGGGAATTTATGGCCTCTGGCAAATAAAACATCTAATTATTAAATAACCACTGTAGGTGTCGACTATCTCATTCCCAGAGGAGATCAGATAAGCAGGTAGTTTGGCTCACCGCGACCACAGTGGTCACGTAGGCATTTCAGCTCGACCTCCGCCTGTTTGGAAGTGAACTCTGAAACTGCAGGCTGCCAAAATATATTCCAAAGTCATGGTATCCTTTATATTTTTAAAGTAGATCTTTAAAAAAAAAAAAAAAGTCACTTGTTTCCTATGTTAAAAAAAAAAAGTGTTTGAAGTTAGAAGCAAGGGAGAGAGGAAAGAAACTTCTATAACTGGGATTAATGCATGTTGGAGTAAAATAAAAGGAAGTCAGTCCCAGCAAAAAAGGGAACTTAAAAGGAAACCAGTAGTACATCATATAGAGTTTGTTTTGGCCTGGACTGCAGTATTACTGAGTTCTCGACCTCTGCACAAAAAGAAAGGAAGGAAAAAAAACCTCAACTATTATCTAGACCAGGACTCCCCCACTCTTCAAATGCACGTGTGATCTAAGCACATTTGCATCTTACGTGTTTACTACATTGGGCAGGACAAGAAAGAAAGGTTCGTGTCTCCACTGGAACAGAATCTTTTAGCCTGGTTGAGATTAGGGTTCTTTTGCCCCATGACTGCTGGCTGTTAGCAAAGTAGCATCTTGGTACTAGCAAAGTTTCTCCAACCAGATTAAAAAAACAATGCCAAACAAGAAAAAGAAAAAACTGAGATAACTGGCTTCTGTGATCAGAATTCACAATGTTTTCCCAGTTTCCACTGTAATGGCCCTTGTCTCAATACTAAGGGAGAGGCCTCTGCTGGTTTACCTCTACCTACTAACCAAGGCTCATGCTGAGGCTGCATGCAGACATCCACATGGCCCTTTTCCTGCTGTCTTCCCTCCAAAGCATCCTGGAAACTGCCTGCCTGAACTTTCTGCCCAGCAGGCCACAGTGAATAATTACTTCATCGTCACTTTCTTGGTATTGTAATATCTCTCAAGCTCACCAGCTATCCACAACCCTACTGGAGATGTGATTTTTATTAATAAACACTTGATCAGCACAAAAGTTAACAGAAATATTTGGAACTGATTTTTCCCTGTCCTTGGAGACAAGCTCAATTCAAGCCTGTGGCTTTGATAACACTATTCACCACCAGGCAAAGCATTCAAGACCTTCCATTCTGCCTACCTGGGTGGAAAGCAAATGGTAGTATTGTACTAAATGAAAACACCAAGTAAAATGCTCATAAGTACACAAATGAAAAGAGGTGTTACTACTTATGATGTTATTTTCTTAAGCACTGGCTGTCGTCTGATTTATGTCTCTGTCCAAGGCCAACCCAAATGGTGAGTGGTGGGCTTCCCATTGACCTGCAGATGCTGAGATTCCACAGAACCCTATGGCTGCTATGGAGGTTTGTTGCATACAAAAGGCAACATACTTCCAGAGTTGAAGCAGTATTACCTGAGAAAGGGCCAAAGTAGGGGAAACGGAAATATTCTCATTTACCTCATTCACATTGGCAGCACAGTAGCTAAAGAATAATACACAAAGCTAATAAAGAGACAAAAAAGACAAAAAAAAACAGAATATCTTTTAAAAAATCAGTGTGAATGGGATTATGTTTCAACACAGTGCCCAGAACTTGTCAAAAAACTCTGAGGATTGACTCATGAAGCAGGCACAGTCAGGGCTTAGGGGCTCTAAGGTCAGTAAGCAGAAGAGACAAAAGGGGACTAGAGAAGATGGAGCAAGGGAAGAAAGAAGGGAAGGTCCGGCTGGCTGCCCTTTCTTGGTGAGGTGATACTTAGTGAGACTGGACTTCACTACCTGCCCCTCACCCCAGGAGATCAATTGGGGTCTACCCTTCCTAGGACCTTGCCTCTGGACAAACTCAAAGCAGTCAGTCCTCCTGGGTCAGAAAATGGAGAGAAAGGTCTGCCTTGGAATTTTTAGGTGTCTGTACTGAGCTTCACCCCAGTAGTTCCTGCCCATTGGTAATGACAGAGCTGGAGTGATCTGGAGTTTGAAAGACAGCTATTTTGTGAGTTAGTATTTCAGAAGAAAGCTCACGTCTGCTTCTGAGAGTATTCATCAAGGAAAACGCTGCCCCTAAGCTACTGAGAGTTTTCTATGGATGATAAAAGACTTTCATAACTGTGGGCAATAAAGTCCATCCTCAGTAAGACCAAGAATAAACAATCTTCAGAAAGAGAATGGTACTGATTCACATAGGTGCAGAGGGCAGGAGGATGGGTTCTGGAACCTCACTACCTGGATCTGAACACCAGTACTATCCCTTACTGTCACACTGGGCAAGTTTACCTCTCAGGCCCTCATTTTCTTCCTCCGTAAAATGGGGGTGATAACCCATTGATGATCTCAATGTGTTTTTATGAGGATTGAAGAAGTCAGGATTTGTAAGGTGTTTACAATGGGACCTGGCACACAGTAAATCTCCATAAGCATTTGCTCTTATTACTTACCAGCAAAAGGTGCTGGCATGGACGTATAAGGGAATAATCCAAGGTCCAGCATCGCTTGGTGATTCAGAGCACAGGTGGGCTTTGGAGTTAGAAAGACTGAGAATCAAGTCCTGGTTCCAATTCTCACTTACTGTGTACCTTGGGGCAAGTCAACATGAGTCTCTGAACTAATTTTCACATCAGTAAAATGAAGATTATATATAGTCCCTACCTTGTAGTCAGAAAGGCTAAATGAGGGAATTGAAGGAAGCACTTAGCACAGTGCCCAAGAGCACACAGCTAGCATGTGACAAATTCCCCTTGTATAAGGAATCATGCTTCCATCCAGCTGTGCTCACATGAGCCCATGAAGGCCAGCATCTGATTTCAGAAGCTTTTTGTGACCTTTAGACAAAATTGCCCACCTTCAATATTTGGGAGCAAGGGACATAGGACAGATGGATAAAGGAAACCAACTCCAATCACTTCCTGTAAGTCGAGTGGGGCCATTTTCTATTCATTGCTGTTCATATTCACACAGGAACGCCAGCAGCAGTAACTTCTCAGATCTGCTACCTGAGAGAGGGGAGGGCATTATGCAGGGGACAAGCAAAGAGTGGGAATTTTGAGACTTTTCTCAAAGCAAATTCACTGTGTACACTGCTTATTTTGTATCAGATATGTACCATTATCACCATTTCAGATTGGGAAGAAAAACCAGAGTCCAAGACTGAAGAGACAAAAACTTCCTATGGGGGAGGGCAGAGGAAATGGGGAAAAAAGCTGAGCAGTCTGCCTCAGGGAGTCAAATGCAACAAAGAAAACAAGGCACAAGCAAGTCTTTCCCAAGAGGTCCCAATTTGAGAGAGAAAAAGGAATAGACCCAGGAACTAGGAGAAGGACTACTAAATAGATAAAATTCAAAAGTTAAGCCACTGAACAATTAAAATTTCATCCTATTTTCTATGCTTTTCAAACATGGCATTCACAAAAACATGTAAGTACCCTGCAAACAATTTTAGGGATAGAAAAGAAGAATAGCATATAACTGCAGTAATGTTGGTGCACAGGCCCAATTTTCAAACATTTCTTTACCTACCCATTCATCATTAGTACATGGGCAGGACATGAATTGGCAAAGTAATTGGCAATGATGTGAATTTAGGATGGCCAGAACATCAAAGACTCAAAAGCACATACTTTAAAAGAGCAAACTCTTTTCCTACAGGGGTCACAAATTCTTTATTGAGACATTTCTACTGAAGACATTTCTCTAACAGAAGAAAGCTGTATTTTGATGAAAATAATGTAAAAACATGACCAAAGAAAGTTTCCTAATTACATAGAAAGAAGAACATCATCTTCTAATGGTCTTCAAATATTTCTGAAAGATGGATCTGACAAAATTGCTCTTTGTAGTAACCAATTAGAAGCCAGATTAGAAAAAGTAAAAATTTGCTGGGCACAAGGTGCACAACTGTAATCTCAGTGGTTTCAGAGGCCAAGGCAGGAGGATCACAAGTTCAAAGCCAGCCTCAGCAATTTAGTGAGGCCCTAAGAAACTAAGCAAAGACTCTGTCTCAAAGTAAAAACTAGAAAGGGACTAGGGATGAAAAGAAGGAAGAAGGGAGGGAGGGAGGGAGGAAAGAAAGGAAGGAAGGAAGGAAGGAAGGAAGGAAGGGATGGATGGATGAATTTGTATATAAAATACAATCAGGGGTTGGGGGTGTGCTTAGTGGTAGAGCCTGTGCTTAATATGATCAAGGCCCTGGGTTCAATCACCTCCAGCACAAAAAACAGTTAAAAAAAAAACCTGAATAACTTTTCCTACTTCCATAGTAGTCACAAATTCAGCCCTAAATCAAAATCCATCACAGGAATGTGGTTTGGAGCACTACTACTAAAACCAATGGTTGTGATCACTTTATCCTGGAACTCTTCTGTTCAGGCTGCTCAACTTCTCTGATGGGCCCTTTCCTAGTGTCCCACAGAGTCCAGGCTTGGCAGAGAGAGGAGCAAGGGGTATGCATGTAGCAGATCATCTCTACTGCAAAAGACCACACCACCTCCTATTCCCCAAGCCGGAAGAGATATGGAACCTATGTCAATAATACCCATTCCTCTTGCCTGGGGCGTGAGGGGTGAGCCTACATGGCGTCAAGGAGAGAGGTGGGTCAAAGTATATTCCCATAGGGAACCGGTCCAAATGGTCCCCTTACAGTTACTAGAATAACAGCAATGACACCTGGGCAATAGGCAGGAGCAAGCTGCTTAAGAAGGGGTCAATGGCCCAGTTGCCACAGTTCTGCTAAGGCAAGGGGTTTCAGCAGACAATGGATGCGAATTCTGTAACCATTCAGTGACTTGATCACCAAGAGGAGGTCTAGATGGCGGGTTTGGAGTAGAAGACAGGTCTGCTGGTCTCCGGTGCCAGAACAGAAATGGTTTCTAGCTCCGGAAGGGGCAAAAGGAGGGTGTGCAGGTGTGACTATTTTGACTCTGTGGGACCTGCGTCCATTTCTCTGCCTCTCCCAATCCTCCCCGCAAAAAAGATTCGATTAGACATGAAGAATTGTCAGATCAAAAAGGAAGGGTTTCCAAAGTCCGCGCGCCTCAGGCGTCAGAAACAGAAGCGAGACCTAGTACCTCTCTAGAAACTCTTAGGAAATGATGTCTGGGGTGGGAGAGTCAGACCAGTCCCAGGCTCAATCTCATAAGCCGGGACACTGGGATGCGTTGCTGTCTACTCAAAAAAAAAGGTCGCGCCCCTCCTCCACCTGCGGGACGGGAGGTCCCCAGGCGCAGCCTTTCCCCCACCCAATCTCCCAAAGCAGGCGCTTTTCCTTCCTTCATTACCTCACTACCTCCTTCCCTTGACGTCAGCCCCGGGTCTCCACGCGGAGGGGCGGGAGGATGGGGATGGGTTTAGGGGCAGTCGGTGTCAGGATCCCCGCAGCACCCGGGGAGGGGAGGCTATGAGGTAATGCTCGCCCAATCCCCGGCCACAAGGGCCGCGCACGGTCACTTTCCTGCCCCCGCCCCACCTTCCCGCCCAGCGCAGGCCCGGGTGTGCGCCACAGTTACTAGGCAACCCTATCAGAGACGCGGGATGCCGGCCAAGTTCACCCAAAGTTGAAAAATAAATTTGGGGGAGAGAAGGGAAAAGAGCCTCGGAGGCGGAGCTTAGAAGAGGGGGAAGCTGGTTTTTTCCCTCCGGTGAATCTCAAGAGGGTGCGGCGGGCTGGAGCAGTGCACCCGCAAGGCCCTGCCTCGACCCGACCGCCTTGCGGCACCCGTGCTGGGGAATCCGCTTAATGCAGGCCAAAACTAGTCGGTTGGGGTGGAGAGAAGGATGTAAGGCCACCGTAAGCTCCGTCTAAGTATTCTGGCCAGTGGGGCCAGTGGGCGAAGAGGAAGAATAGAGAGGGATGGACTCCCGGTTTAATCTTTGGTACCGAGGAAGTTAAAAGCCTCCCAGGAAAGAGCCTTTAAAAAATAACTTCTCTGGAAGTGGCGCCCCTTTCTTCTTTAGCTCCATACAGTAACTGCCCTCATTTATATCCAAAACAAAAAACAACCTGAGATGAGGGAGATTTTCTTTAAGTGGCCAGGTAGGTAGGTAAAGGGGTCTTTTGACTCCAGAACCCTGCATGCCTGCAGTCAACTTTGCCCGGTGTCTGATTTTCCCGCGACCGCCTACTCGGTGGCCACCTCGAGAGTTCCGGGACGCAGCACAGGGCTCAGCACCTTCTTACCTGCTGTAGGGCGTCCTCAGCAGCAGGGCCTGGCTCCCTGTGCAGCTGTCGGTTGGGGTGTGGCAGCCGTAAACCGGGGGCGGCACGGAGTACTGCTGCTCCCCTGACGAGAGAGCCAAAGACAGCAAAGTGAGCGCGCCCCCACGGATGCTAAGGACAGCGGGTCGGGGGACAGGGCATGCTGAGCTGAGGGCACTGGGGCCTGCATGCTGGGGCGTGCTTATTGAGGTCGCCCAGATGGTAGCAAGCTGAAAGCTTTACACTCCCTTAGCAGTCAAGTCGTGACCCAAAAAAACCCTCTGGACAAACGCACTTAACTTACTTGGGACGGAAAGAGACTCAATTGTTCTAAATGATGAAATTTGCCTAATCATTCCTAAGAATCCTTTGGATGCCCTCTTTGCCCAACTTGCTATGGGCTGAAAATTCGGGAATGGGGCAGTTGTCTGGAAAAGGCGTGTAAAGACACACACATCACTGACACCAGCTTACCCAGCGATCCCTGCTGGCCCATAGGGTCCTCGTGCTTGAAGGAATGATTGGGGAACTGCGCGGCATGGTGCGAGGGAGTGTGACCATAGCTGGGCGTCCCGTCGAAGGTGACTGTGCTGTATCCTGCAGGGGAGGCGAAGAAGAGAAGCTCAGCGTCAGTGAGGCTCTAGGGGAAATAGGGTCCATAGGTCTGAACCAGAATGAGGGCGGAGGGATGCTTGACCACCGAATTCGGGTTCACCGCAGAGGATAATTCCGCTCCATCTGCCTAAGACTTCCTTCGGGACGCGGAGGCCCAAGTCCTGGAGTACGACCTCGCAACAGGTTCCCCATCCGTTCCCAACCAAAACCCTGAGCTCCCTGTTTCCAAATCTGTTTTTGCCTTTTTCTTCCGCAGTGACTGTCGCTTCTAAACCGAACCCTCCAGCGGCAAGTCAGGTATAAAAACCGTCGCCCGCTGGGCGGAGAAAGTTGTTCTCCCCAAAAACCAAACCGCGGCTCTCGTGCAGGGGCGGCACGGGCGAGCGAAATGAATCTGCTGGGCTGACCCCGCACTGACTCTGAGCTGTAAATCAGGGGCCCGCGCACCAACTTTCATTAATTACTCGGAGCCAGTTAAATGGCCAGCGTTTTAAATGGGGAGAGTAATTACCGAATAATGTTATCTGTCTGGGGCTGCACAACCCCACAACACCCAGGGCCCTAGGGAAAGCTGGGGGGAAAGTGAGAGGGGGAAAGTCGGATCCGCAGACCTCAACCCTGGACCCTCCTCCTCCTCCTCCCTTAGATCCACCTGGCGCCCAGGAGGGCCGACTCTGGTACCGCCAACTCCCTCCACCCACCAAAAGACCTTGTTCTTTCAAAATGTGCCTGGTACTGTATCTCCCTTTCCCTCCATGGCAGTGCCCAGGCTTTCTACCTCTGTCCGCCAAAGAACTGAGGCCGCGTTCTTCCACGCCCCTCAAAGATGAGAAAGGAATGTGATGTCTGGGTTGGAAAATGTAGGCTTACTGTTATTAAATTGCTTTAAACACATACGCTCCTCCAGCTTTTTGAAATTGTTGGTGCCCTTAGGGAGGAAATAATCCTAGGTAAAGGTCACTCCTGGGATTCTGGAACTAAGAGGCCCTTCATCTATGGCCAAGCTCTTAAATCGGTGACCTGAGGTTCGGACCAAGTGGCAAATAAGAGTGGCAGGGCGTTCACACTGGGGATCCCTCCCTGCAAGACCATCACAGCCAGCCCCAGTTCTTTTCGACTGCGCTGGATCTTCAAACCTCATAAAATTTCCGGGACTGAGGCAAGGCAAACGGTTCCCTTTCCCAACTCTTACCCGGGGATGATCAAGATTCTGCAACAGGTGTCCAAGAAGACTTGTTCAGAACAAGGACAGGAGGCCAGCTACCCCTATCTTTACAACACACTCGTCCACCACCCCACCCTACACCCGCCCCACCAATTTAGTCTCTGTTGTTCACTCCGGGACAATAAAATCTCAGCTTCCCATCGTGGCGTTTCAGAAAGGGATGGAAGGAAGAAACAAATTGGAATCACCCGGATAGTAAGGTCAGCCACCTCCTGGCGCCAAAGATTGGTGATTTAAGAAAACCCCAGTTTTTGTAATCTTCATGATCCCAGAGAATCTCCATTTCTGCCTCCTAAGTCAGGGCAGATAGCCCCCTCCCAGTTAGCTCTCCGGCGCGGGTAAGCACCCTTAGGCTTCTAGGCATTTCTTTTTTGGGAGCGGAGACCTGGCCGTTTGAGGCCTACAAATCAGCTTACAAACGAAATTTGGCTCCGGGTACCCAATTTTGCCCAGCGGAAAGACCGAATTTCTGAAAGGGCATTTTTTAAAATAAGTAGGAGGTGGAAATAAAAGTGACCAAGAAATTTTCTATAGACAAACCCTTCTCCATTCCTGAGCCGATGAACAGGCAGTGACCCGAGGCCCACGCGGTCTTGGGAGACGCGCTCCTCAACAGTTGGTGCGCGGCAAGAGCTGCGGGTCCGGGGGTGCAGGTTCCGCACCAGCTCCGCGGTCCAAAATCGCACCCGCCCAAGGATGCCGGTGTCCGGTTGAGGCTCCTAGTCCCCCTCCCGGACAGGGCACAGACCTCGCCGAGCAGGGACCGGTCTCGAACCACCCCCCCTCAGGTTTCCCGGGAGGGGCAGTGATGAAAGCGCCTGGTGAGCGAAGGGAGGGCTGTTTTAATTAGAAGCTTATCGGACGCGGGGCTGATTAGAGCGCACAGTACCCGGGCCCTGCGCTGGGGCGGGCGCGGAGAGAGCGGGGGCGGGAGCTGGAGGAGGGACAGCTGCGGCCGGGAAGGAGCTGCGCGTTCAAAGGCTCCTTGTACAGGCCTTGGAGGGAGAGGCCCCGAGCAGCCAAGGTAGCGCCTTTCCCACGGTTAGTCCTGGCCCGGGAGGGGAGCGCAACCTTGACCGCCTGGAAAGGCGAGACGCTCTGAACCCCTCTCTCCCGCCCACGGCTGCGGAGGATCCCGGGAACTGCCTTGTCTGCTGTGCCCTGGGGAACCTAAGGGATGGAATAGACAGCCAGGAAGGTGCTCAGGAGGCTGAAAGTGATGACCACAGCGGTAGTGGGGTCGGGAAGCATCTCTCCCCCATCGAAATACCCTCCCTCTCCTGTGTGGCCAGACGGGGGCGCCTTTGACCCTCGGGCGTAGTTGGTCTGACCGCGTGCCCATGGAGTGAACTGGAGATTCCACGGCCTAGTCACGAGCTTGTTCTGAGGATCAGGAGCTGCCTGGAAGCAACATTTCTCTCTTTTTCTTCCCCCTCTTCCTTCTTCCTTCTCTTTCTCCCTCCCCTCCCAAGCCTTGCTTTTGGGCTGGGGTTAGAAAAGTCCTCACTCCCACTTCTGCCCTGACAGACTTTCCAACCATCACACACATTACAAGTAGTTCATTGCTCATCCAACTAGGCAGAAGAAATCCAACTCAACATTGGGGCCAAGGTCTCTTGAAAAGAACCCTTGAATGGTCTCACTTCAACCTCCAGCTCTGTCACACCTGAGAGACCTCTTGCACACCTAATCTCTTAACACCTGAATTTTCTCATCCAGAAATAAAAGCGTCCTTCAGTGTCAGGCTGTGAGCTTCTTGCAAAGATTCCTGAGGCCATTAATTGTGTTAACATTGAGTCTCCAGGCATAGGCAGTTGATGTTTGCTAAATCAATATTTAAAAGACAGTGATATCAGCTATATTTATGAAATGCAAGACCAATAAAGTGCTTATAAGAAGCTTGGGCTGGGGGTGAGCAGATGCCAGCAATAGCAATTGTCCTTGCCTGTGGGACTGTGTCCTACTTGAGGGCAGGTAACCAAAGCCAGAGAGCCTGAGGTTTGTTCTTGGGAATTCTGATCACCATTCTAACCCTGTCTGGAGAGAGCTGACACCTTTACTTCCCCTAACCCAAGTCTCAGGTTAGACCCACGTTCCTGACAGGAGCCACAGGGCCCCTGAAAAACCAAACGAATAAATGTGGAGTCTAAAGGGCCCGCCCTTGTTGCCCACCCAAAGTAGCAGTCTCTCACATACCAATCCAGCTTCTCCCTGTCAAGTGAGTCCCAAAGGATAGGCATGCTGGATTCATTTGTTTTTCCTAGGAGAAAAAACCAGTAAGTTCATGGGCAGAAACTGGTTTACAAGTCATATGACCCTAGTCGGGGGTTATCTTTCTCCATCCAGCTCTCCCTGGAGGTGTAGTGAGGGTGGAAGGTCACATTCACCTGCTTCTTCTGGTCCTCAGCTTCCAAGTGTTTTTTCTCTGTGGGACTGCCTAGAGGAATCCAGATTTTCCCATATGTGTAGTGACCAATTCCTGCTCCCCATGCCAGATTGATGGGAATCAGGGAACCAGACATGCCCTGCAGAAGGCTGGACCCAAGCCAAGCAACAGAGCCCTGGTTTCAAAAGTCTGCATCCAACCTAGATGCCTCAAATACAAGATAATGACACAATAGTTATTTTGCACCCCAGGAGGTTAGATCCCAATTGCTTCTCCAGCCTCTCCAAATAGCTAGCACACATCTACATGGCTCACAACATACACCTGTCTGCCAGTGGAGCTGCTTCTGACCCAGCCATGTTTAGATGGGCTGCCACATTCTGTATTTTGAGCCCCCAAACAGTGGGAAGGGCAAGGTTTCTGCACCTCTGGCATATAACTCTTGGCCAGACCCAAGCTCAAGGTTGCCCATCTCTGTTCTCTGCTCACAGATGAAGAACCAGCTCTGGAGAGTCTCAAAAAGGTAACACCTGTATGCTAAACAGAGGTGGCTCCATCTGAAAATATGAGCCTCTACGATAAACACTAAGCTGTCCCATTATCTGTTGAGTACAAAATACTAATTTGATTTATGAAAGACCTAGAGTGGAGGAACTCCTTGGGTGTATTCAAGGTTGCTCTGCAGGACACAGATCCTAGGTTCTCCAAGCCAAAAGGGCAGTTTCGGTTTCGTTAGGGGTTTGGGGTTGGCCAGGGGCTCTAGGCTGAACTAAAGTAGAAATGGCCTCAAGACAACTTTTAGAAAGCAGAGAGAAGGCTGTAAGAACAGCTTTCCTTCTGCGACCTGGAAGCCCCGCACCTCCTGCAAACAGTTCTCTCTGCTCTCCCACCACCCATTTCAGAAAAAGCCCAGTCCCTAGGCTCACACTGTAACTTTGCTCCAGGAAAACCATCGGCCATTGTGTTAGCAAAGCACTTCCTAAAATATCAAACCAAACCAAATTAGTTCAGGTTTTTGATAGTAAAGAAATCAAATGAGAATTAAATGATGAGACCAAACTACCAGTTCACAGTAAGATTGGGTCTGCGCTCGCCCAGACGAAAGGCGGGGAGCCTCCAGCGAAGTAGAAAACATACTGTGCGCCAAGGCCCTTGCACCGAAGATGACGAATAAACATTTGTTATAGCCCCAAGTTTCTAAAAAAAAAAAAAAAATTGTCCCCAGTTGAATCCCACAAACCCACAACGAAAAAGCACCCCAGTAGAGCTGAAAAGAAGGCCTATGTGCGGATCTTATTCCACCGCCTACAGTTAAGACCTAGCTCCCAATAGCACCGAATCGAATAAACCGGGTCTCCTACCCACGCAGCTTGTGTGACCTCCGCCTTTGCAAAACCCTGGAGAGATTTCCATTGTACTACAATAGCCTAGAGCTATACATGGACAAGAACTAAGCTCCAGCATCTAGTTAATGGCCCATTTATGACCTCATTCTAGTGTTCCTCAACACCTGTGCACCAAATGCTGGCCAACACTGTCCTAAGGGCTGGAGATGTTCCTTGACATTTTGCAGCGGCGAAGCAGCAACAGGCTGAGCATCCCGCGTGTGTCCGCCTCCTAATCCAGTCTGGATGTCTAAAAACCCCAGTGCTTAACGACATTTGGTGGTGCCTTCAGCAACAAGACTTCTTCCCAGGGCAGAACCAGACACTGCACTGGTCTCTTCCCATTTCGGTGGACACTAACAGTTCTGGAATCTCCAGGGATCCAAGAGGCCCCAGACCGCCTCCCCCTCGGCTCAAGCGAACTGTGACCTCCCAACTATGCTCGGCTGTAGAGATGTCTAGAGCGGATGCCGACGTGCACACCCTCTCTCTCCCCGCCGCCGCCACTGCTACTCTCGCCGCCTTTGGACGGACAGTCGGCTAAGAGCTGGAGTGGGGTAGGAAAGGGAGAGGCTGTGGGTGACCAGAGCCCCTGAGCCGCTGCCCCCCCGTGTAGGGGGCGCTCCCCGGCCTACTTACCCTGGTTGCGGATAGCGGGCTGGCTCTCGAGGCAACTGGGCAGGTAGGGAGCATTGGGGAACATCCTGGCCTGCCCAGAGGATGCCTGGCTCGGCGGGGGAGGACCAAAGGGTCCGTAGCGACAAGCTCCCGCTGTACCGGTGAATTGACCGGAGAAGTGGACAGTGAAGGCGCTCAGGCACTGCTCCTCGTGCGGCTCCGCGCCCCCCCAGCTCGGCTCCTGTTTGATGAAGGAGTGAGGCGGAGGCGGCGGCGGAGGTGGCGGCGGAGCCGGCGGTGGCGCAGGACCGCCCAGCGAACTGTAAGCAGAAGCACCCGGGGGCGCAAAGTCCAGCACCGGCGCCCACTGCGCGGCGCCGCTCACTGGCAAAGCGCAGCCGCCGCCGCCACCCAAAGAGGGTACCGCCGGCAGCAGCGCGTTCAAGTCCCGCACGTCGGAGCCCATTTGCTGTGGCTCAGTTCCGGACACCCCGCGGTTCCTCCGGCCCTGCGGATGCTCGGCGCTGGACTCGACTGCAACTAACTTGCTCCAGATGCCGCCAGGACCTCGGTCCCCCGGCTGCTCAGGCTGCTGCAGGCACCCGGGCTCCGAGCGGAGTGTGTGCTGAGACGCCGGCTCCGGGGCACACGTGGAAGCCGGCTCTTGCGGCAGGAGGAAGTCCAGGATCGCGGCGAGGAGGCGGCGGGGCCCCGGCCCCTGGGCTGCCGTCCCGGGTCTGGGTGGGTGGGTGAATGAGTGGGAGGGAGGGAGGGAAGGGGGGAGCCGACAGGCGGTCGGGTTGCGGAGAGCCCCCGGGTGTGGGCGCTGCCTTGAACTCCTTACCCCAGCTGCCTGGCTGCCCCCAGCTTCCCAAAGCTCAAATAAGAGGGGCCGGCGCCGAGAGAGGAGGAGGAGCCAAGGAGGATCGGCCGCTCCATTCACACAGCAGCCCAAGCCGGGCTAGGCAGCGCGCGCCGCTCCTTGGCGGCGCCCTCGCAGCGGGGGTGGGGGCGGGCCTGAAGAAGTGTCCCTTTCAGAAGCACTCTCCTATCCTACCCGCCACGCGCTCCAAACTGGCCAATATGGCACAACCCTCCCCCTACCTCCCCTACTGGGCCTGCGAGAGTGTGGGCGCCTCGCGGCACTGGCAAATCCTTCCAGGTAAGCAATGTGTCTCCTCAGCATCTGGATGCGGTGGGAGTACAGATGGGTTGTTAATCTGAGAGGGCGGGTTGGAGGGAGGAGCAGGTGGGCTCCAAGAGGGCGGGAACTTAAAAAGCACAGAGAACTCTCAGGGGTTCAGAGGCGGAAACCCTTTCTTTGCGTCCGAGAGTCCAACTCTTGTTTCTAGAGCCTTAATCAACGGGTCACTGGGAAGGGGCTGGTCCCTATGAGTTCCAGAGGTCGGGACTCAAGGCGAAAATATCCTGGGTAGATAACTAGTAGGGGAGGCATTAGTTACAAGAGAGATGTTCTCAGTGGTGTAGTAGTTCGTTACTTGGAGAGGTCTGAGCCCAGCGGATGACGGTTGACGTCTACCTGAAATCCATGTCAGAGGCACCTCATTTCCCTTCTGGGGAGGAGTGTCTATTTCTTCTACGGTTAAACCGGGAAAACAGTGGCTAGTTTGAGGGGAAATAAACCCCTTGGGGAAACGCCCAGAGCCAGTGCTTTTTCCGGTTGGAGCATCCTGGCGCCCAGCTGAGGGAGGAAGGGAACTGGGAAGGGTTTGAGCACCACGCTGGTGGGGATAGGGTGGCTTCTGGAGCTGCTTTTCCAAGCGCTGCTTCTGCTTCTGATCCCCGGGGGAACCGTTCTGGGTGCGCAGTGATTAACCAGAAGTTGCAAGCCAGTTAGGCTGACGGGAAATGGAGCAGGGAAAGCCTCCATTGGCCCACGGCCGGTGGCAGTGTTCGCACCATTGGGAGCTCGGAACTCGGAATTCGTGGTTTCGATAAAACAAACTTTTTCTCCACCTAGCAACTGGTTGGGAGCCCCGGGCCTTAGAGCAGGTGTTTAGGGGTAGGTTTGGTTTGGTTCTTCTAAAGTAGTCAGAATCTGATGGAGATCAGCGCATAGGCAAGGAGAAGCGTGGGGAGCCCGGAGTTAAGTGAGTTTCTGGTGCGCGAGGAAACGCCCAGGAACACCAGGAGTCAGCGGCGACGGCGCAGCCTGGGACCAACAGGCGCGCCGGGCGGGAAGCGGCCAGACTCGGTCAGGCCTGCCGCATCAGGCTGGTCAGAAATGGGGCTTTCCAGACAACCCTATGCGAAGCAACAATCGAGGTAGACGCTGTTTCGCAACAAAGCATTTCGATGACCTTGATTTACTCCATTTGTTACACTCTGGTTTTAAGTTGCATGGGTGTAAAAACAATCGCCATAAATTCTGGCTGTGAACCCAAAGTATATGTTAGCTCAGAAAATACATGTGCACAATTCCTTCTTCCTTTTGGGGTTGCACATCCTCTAGGCCCAAGAGACCCTCAGGGTAAAGGTTGGGAACGTGAACTATCCGCTTCCTCTCCCTTCCACTTTCGCGCGGGTGGACACCTCCCTGCGCTACAACCGGTGTTTGATTTTGTTTACTTTGCTTCCTCTTTAATAAGATTTTCTTTTGCGCGAGCGAGCTCTCTCTCTCTCTCTCTCTCTCTCCCTTCCTTTCCTTTCCTTTTCTTCTCCGAAATGTAAAGCTCTTGAGGCCAGTTCCTTCCCCCTTCATTGTGTCATCTCTTATCCCGCACTGCCCATTCTAAACCTGTAGAGCGGCTTGCGGTCTGGGCAGGGGACATGCGTTTTGGTCTTTTTGGTGGAGACAGACCTTAGAGGCAAAACTTCTCAAGCCAAGTTACCTCTGGAATGCCCCCAGATCCCTGTCTCTCACTTTATGCTCCCCACCTCTTGTTTCTACTTCGAAGTCGTTTTTTCCCCCCCTTATAACAAGGACTCAAGTACTGT
>JAJEJO010000726.1:181291-217522 GCA_020662805.1 Glaucomys volans | reverse complement strand
TTTTTTTTTTTTTTTTTTTTTTTTTTTTTTTTTTTTTGCGGGGGGTGATAAAATAAAGAGAGGCTGACTTGAAATGTGAGCTCATGTGTTCTGGGATCCCAGGTAGGACAGAGACACTTAAATCTCTACCTCCATATTGAGTAAGTAAGTTTTGGTCTGGGGTTGAGGTGGGGTGAGATGGGACACAGAGGTGGGTGGGAAGAAGGGGCACCCAGAAGTTTAGGAATCCTCTCTGTCACTTGTTTTTCTCAGAATCCTTGGGGGGAAATGGAGGAAATTCGACCCCCATTTCAGCCCCCGGGGTGTCCCTTTCCCTGACTTCCCAGTGTGAAGTGGTGGGAGGAGTTCCCTGCAGCCCGCTGGGCAGAGAAAAGTGCTGTATGTCAGTAGCCGCCCTTAAAACAGCTTCTGAATCCTCATTACCCATCCCTATGCCCAGGAGCCCAGGCATCCTTAAGCCAGGGCTGAAAAACCCACAAACCTCTGGGGTCACAGGGTGCCCATGCCTCCTACTTATCTCCCCTCTCTGAATAATGTTCTTTTTGGGAGTCCTACGGTAATCCGAGTGAACTGGACAGTTATCCTGGCTTAAGCTCCCTGAGCTGGTCTGTAGGGAGCGAACAGGATGATGCACCTTGCCCACCCTGCACCTCCTTCAGCTGGTGAGGCCCTCCTGGGATCCCAGGGAAAAGAAGTTTGCAGAGAATTGTATGCACCCTACTTTCACCTTCTGACTCCTGTCAGCGCAGGGACCTGTGGCAAAGATCCCTGTCTGGATTCCCGATGAGGGATGAGCAAAGCTGGAGTTTAAACTCCCTGTTCTACAAAGAAGGAAACTGAGGCCCAGAAAGGCGAACAGTGGAGCTCAGATGTTAAGAGCAAGGAATTGATGCCCTGAGAACGGAATTTCAACGTGGCCCGTCAGCCAATAGCTGTGTGACCCTAGACGGGTTCTGTAGTCTTTGTGAGCCTCAGTTTCCTCATCGGTCAGGGAGTGCCACAGTAGCGCCAACCTCCTGGGATTGTCCTGTAGATTAGGAGAGTAGTGTTGATTTATGCACTTGATAAACTACGATTTTTGCTACTGTTAGTGTTCAAGGGCAGGTAGCAAGTTAGTGGCAAAGCTGAGCTGAAACCTAGGTCTCTGAATGTCCAGTTCATCCAGCAAATGGCTTCAATCATCATTCCTCTGTCTCTCTAGAACTAGGGAAATGAGGAGAAACAGGAGAGACCCTGGAAGCCCATGTGGCTGCAGTACTTTGGCAAAATGCTTTTCTTCCTGGCCTAAAAGGTGCGTGAGTGTTGCAAAATGAAAAAGAAGTCACAACCAAGTGGGAGGAAGTAGTGAGGACCTCAACCCCCCGCTTTTACTCCAGCACTGTTAACTGCATATGACCTAGCGCGGAGCCGGGCAGCTGCAGCCGCGGCCCCAGGGACCAACGCGCACGCCGCCGGGGCCGCGCTCCGGCGGTCACCCGGCGGCTGCTGACAACTGAATAAACACGCCAAAGCACTGCGATCTGTCAAGGGCTGGGGCCGCCAGCCCGTGCCCCGGGCCGCCGATCGGCGTGAAGAGTGGCTCGACCTCCCGGCCGCGCGTCGCCTGAGAGGAACAGGGCTCTCGATTAGCTGCACTCCGGAGGGCCGGCTCCCGGAGCCCTTAAGCGCTGGACGAACAGCTCAACCGCTACTCCTTCCCTCCCAGCCAACTCCAACTCGCAGGAATCTGCCCACTCTGGGCTGCTGCGTAGGCACTTCAGTTGGTTTCCAGCCCGACGCCGGCGGCAGAAATCACAGTTTCATTTCTAAAATTAAAATTAGTTACAAAGCAAAAGAGGGGATTTTGTGATATAGCCCACACCTGGCTTTCTCTGTTCATTTAAAAATTATATCGATCTCTGATCAATCTCCCATCTAGGGTTCAAACTCTCCTCTCTGACCCGGTTTAGAGACCTGCAATCATTGAGCACTGCCCCGGTGCGCGGTGCAAAAATTTCCCCGCTCCCCCAGCCCTCGGTGCCAGGAGCCGTCCGGGTTACCGTGTCTGTTCTGATGCCACGGCGAGATGGTCGCCCAGTTCCCCAAGAGTCCTCAGTCCTGCCTCTATTATTATACCGTAAATCTTTTTAAATTCTGGAACTAATTACATAGAGGATATGTCTCAATTTGTTCTGCATTAATGCCACAGTGGGGATAGAGGCCAGGCCGTGGACAGAGCAGATACGTAGGCCCATGAAATTGATGAACTGAGAGTTGCTTCCAGTCCTGAGTGCACCATCTGGAATTCCAGTCTGAGGTTACAATTAGAACTCCTGACCCCAGATTCAACTTTGCAAACAACAGGGGGAAAAGGGGGGAAGAAAAAAACTAAGAGAAACAAAACAAAACAAAATTTATTCAGTACCTGTAAAACAAAAAACAAAAAAATCCCACACAATCTTAAAATGTTTCCATCTTAGAAAAATCTTTTCAAGTATTTCTTTTGTGTCTTTAACCTATAAAAGATGATGGAATATATTTTATAGACTGAATTTTATCTCATCCCCTCCACTCTCTCAACTGCAGTTTGGTAGTTGTCAGTTTTCCCTAGCGTTGGATTTAATTATGTAGGACCAAAATATTCCTCAGTAAATTAGTTTGCTAACTACTCTGTCACTTTTGTAATCTCACCTTTGAGAAATAGCTTAATTACAGAAATCTACCTGAATCTGGGAACTTCCCTCTTCCCACCCCCTTTTTTAACTGCTACTATGGCTTAAGTGTAATCAGAGATTTTGTGTTCTAAATCCATTGGGTCAATTGCTTCCTTCATTCTTTAGTTACACACTCCTTTACTTTCCTCTCCCTTTAATTCCCTAAAGAAACGAAGGACCAGGCAGTACTGGGGAATCTGTTAAATTTATTAGCATAAATGCTTAGACAAAATGAGATATAAATCATCCAGATGTATTAAGCCAGATAGTAACCCATTGAAGTCAGCCCCTTTTGCGAATCCTGGTGTATAAATGTTCACATAAAACTAGGTATCAGTATTGTCTTTCAAACTGAATGTGTGTTGAAAGAATATCCAAATGTTGAGTTAGGTATAAGGGAGGGCCAGAGGGGGATATTCTTTAGAGCAGCCTGTTACCATTGTGGTGGCTCAAAACAGATGACAGGAAGGGAAAACAGTTTGCATTTGGAGTCTCCTAGATTTTTTTTTTTTTTAAGAAAATCATACAGGATATATGTGATGGGCAGCAAAGGAAAAGGGAAAAAAGATAGGTAGTGGGCAAACGGCAATGCTTTCTGTAGAACGAATTTCCTCCCTAAGATCAGTTCAGCACCACAGCCATCTAGTCAGAAAAGGCAGAGGCTCTTCATACAGATAACAGATTAACCATTACTGAAGAGCCACCTGGGCCTCTGTCTGTGAACCCGGATATGCAGCTGTTCATCGAGAGAAGGATGTGTGTTCAGTGGAGGTGGATGAGGAGGAGTGTACTGGGGGAGTGAGGAAGGGGAATTGACAGAATTCCTGGCAGAGGTTTACCAAGACGAAAATCAGACAAAATATTGAAGGAGCAATTTCTCCTAAAGTTCATAATCATGGCTCTATGTACATCTTGGCAAATCAGGGCATTCTTAGCAATTTGAATTGTTCTCTAGCTTTTCTTTCTTTTTCTTTTTTTTAAATCAAGCTGTCACCAGGAAAAGGAATTCCCCACCCCATTTTTTTCATACAAGGGCATCCTCGTTCTTTTCAGTACCACACATTCATTCACCATGCATAGACCATTTGTGGGCACATTCCATGTAGCAGCATTGTAGCAGCAACTGGGACTACAGCAGTGACATAACTGCTCCAGCCTGCTCTCAGGGAGCTTTCATTTAAGTAAGGTTGACAGTCAAATTATAAGGAAGCACATTAGATACTTTCAGACAGTCACAATGTCTATATAGGAACAAGGGGATTGGCTGGATGAAGAAATGACTGAGGAGGAGATAAGGTGGGAAGCTACATAGAGCCCTTACCTCTTTTGGCTCATACCAATACTGCCCTGGTTTAGTGCATTTTGTAAATATTCCAACCAACTGCCCAGATCCCAGATGGGTTGGAAGGATTTGGAATGCTTGGTCTGGATAACTCTCTGCCTATGAGATGGGATGTTATAGAATTAGATCATTAGATAGAGCTGAGCAAGGTCATTAGATAGAGCTGAGCTAAAATCACCACCACCAGGTGAGTAACTAAAAGTTACTTAACCCTGGAAAAACTCAGTTTTCCCTTCTTCAAGGTAAAAGTAACACCACTTTTTCAAGTTGTGAGAACTACATAAGGTATGAGAAATTTTTAGCCCATGAGAAGCTGTGGCACACCCCTGTAATCTCAGCTACTTAGGAGGCTGAGGCAGGAGGATCCCAAGTTTGAGGCAGCCTAGGGAATTTAGACCCTGTCTCAAAATAAAAAATAAAAGGACTGGTGATCTATCTTAGTGGTAAAGAGCCTGTGGATTTTATCTCCAGTACCAAAAGAAAAGAAAAGCTTGGGATTACATTGTTCCTTATAGAATGTTTCAGGGGTAAAGCCTCATCCAGAAAAGTAATCCTGGGCTAGGTATAAAAATACCTGGGCTCAAGTTCCACCCCTGCCACTGTCTGACCTTGCAGAAATAACTTTAGCACCTGATTATCAGTGTCCTTATCTGTAAAGTAATATGATAATAAAAAATGAAATTAAGCATCTGGAAGTGATTTTAAAACTGTAAAGTGCTAGACAATGCAGAGGACCATCATGACATGCTCTGCATGCAAAAATGTGGAAAGGAAGATGCCTCTTGACAGCATTAGGGCCATCGCTCTTACTGTCTTGTTTCTTCATTTGTAAGTTGACATAGTGACTTTCTCATAGGGTAAGAAGTAAATGATATTTTTACATATATATATATATATATATATATATATATATATATGTTTTTAGAACATCTACCATAAAGTGTGCATTAGTAAGTTTCTTCTTGGGCCCATGGCTTAGAATTTTTACACTGATATCTTCTCATTGTAGAAGTGCAGAAAAGTATAAAGAACAAGGCTTTGGTGTTAGATGCCCAGGATTTAAAGTCCTTCTGTGCTGTTCTTTTCTGTATTATTTTGGGTGACTTCTTTATTGTCTCTAAACCTTAATTTTCTTAATTGTGAAAAGGGTCTAAAGATACCATTACTTCAGAATTATTTTTGAGAACACATTAAAAGAACATGTAGAATGCTTATGTGGTGCCTCACATGCAATAGAAAATCAGTAACTGGTAGTTCTTAAACTTTCAGTTCATCTAATCAAACAATATTAACCTTGACTTTGAAAACCAGATCAGCCAACAAAAGCCTAAATTGCAGCATGATTCTTGCACAGAAATTGATTTTTATCTTTTTTTAAGCTTACCTGTACCACCCTGAAATTTCTTTTATATATGAAGAATTCTGCAGTCAAGGCACTGACAATGTGTTTTCTGACTTTTGATTATGAGCCCTTTAGGTTAAAATTTTGAATCTCATTTCTTTTCAGTGGAGGTCTTTGCAGAATTCCCAGCATATGTAGAGGATTTTGGTGATCCCATGTTTTTCAAAATAAGCAGGAAATTGTTTTCAGCCAATGGAGAGAAAAGCAGCTTGACCCTCTTCCTGGAGTTACCACATAACATTTATTAATAGCTGTGTAAACAGACTTGAATGTAGTATCAGCTCGCTGTTCAAGATATTACAAAAGTTTATGAGAAGTTGCTTAGGAAAAACAAGATAGAGTCATTAGAAATCTGATACTAGTCATTAGTACATTTATTCCAAGTCGCCATAAATCACAAACAAATGAAACTTCTATTGTGATCACTGTTCCAGATCTAAAGGAGCCTCCCCCTTGGTAGAAATTAAATACATTTCAAAAAGTCCAATATTTTTTCCTCTACCAATACTGAGGCTAATTACAAATTTTCCCAGGGAATAATAAATATTAAATTCTAATCAACACATGTGACACAAGATAAAGAAGCATATAACTTTACCTTGATTCCCTATGTAGAGCACATGTTGATCTTTAATTATTCCCCACTTGGGAATGCAATAAATATTATCAGTTATGCTTATTATTTATACTTGGAGGTACCAACACATTTTAATTTTTCCTAGGACAGTCTGTTTAAGCTGCCATCCCAACTTAATTATTAATTATTCTCTGTTTATTCCCAAAGTATCTTGGTTTTGATAGTAAATGATACTTTACCAGGTTAAAATTTTATTTAATAAAAAATATTTAAACACACCATTACAGCAAGGGTTAAAGAGAAAAGATAAGTGGGGCTAGTGAGAGGCAAAGATTGGATTAATACCAGAAATCAAAAGTTGAAAATAATTACTGTAATTGAGCATAAGACTTAGTTCTGTGCTTCCTGACAGCCAAGTCAAAAAGGGCAAATAACACTAGTTACATATCTCTCATTTTATAATAGAAGTGAGAAACCTGGTTTTTCAGAAAAGACAAACTTCTGGTATTAAACTCTAAGAAGAGTTTTTCACACAGACTTTTCTGTAGGATCATCAGACAATGGTTAGTGACTTTAACAATCATGTTTCAGAAGACGCAGAGACATTCTCTGATGGTGGTTTCTCATTTCAACCCAACGGTCACAGAATTAAAATTACAGCTCTGTAAACTCTTTCTAAGAGGAGAGAAGCAATAACACAGTCCCTTTTTATAGTTTCCGGGAGGCTCTGACCTGATTCAAATGAACCTGATTTGTTAATTTTCAGAAATTCCCTACTGGTAATTTTTAAAAAGCATCTTTTATTCATTAATCATCAAACAATTTTGAATATAAACCAAAACAGAGTTAAGAAACAGAACCTTGTTCTCCAGAATCTGCAGATTGAAGAGAGTTGGAGGGTAGAGATTCTCAACTGAGGGCATTTGCTTCCGAAGGGACAGCTGGCATTGTCCAGTGACTTGTGGACTAAGGGTGCTACCTTCTCTATTGGGGAGAGGTCAGAGATGCTGGTGAACCACTGTATGATGCACAGAACAGAATAAAGAACTACCCAATATTGAACTAAAATGTCAATAGTGCTGAGGTTGAGAAAGGGACCCTAGGGGACGCTCAGGGTAGAGACAACAATTTCTAACTGGGGTTAAAAAAGAGACTCATGGAGGAGGGGACCGTGGGCTAGATCTCCTACCCACCTCGATGGAGCTGGAGGATGTCTCTCCCTAAGAAATGCTGGGGAAAGAAACAGGGAGGTGAGAAGAGGCGAGGCATATGGTTGGGATGCAGTTCACAAAGGGAATTGTGGATAAACTAGTTTAACTAGAAAAGGAGGATAATCCACGTGGAACAATAAGAGAGCAAGCCAGACAGTACATGTAAATTTAGGGCAAAGAGTTTCTGTCCTGATGTTGTGCTCCAAGACCTCTAAATTTTGCTAGCATGTTTTAAAACCACACAAATCAAAGGCAGCATAAACTTTTATGTTCCCAAAGATTGTCTTTCAAATACCAGTTTGTGGGGTATATATGGATATGCACATAGTTGGCTTCCTCTCCCCCACATCATTTTTTACCCCTTACACAATGGGGATTCATCGGAACTCAGTGTTATATCACATTAAATTTAAAAATGGGTGCCTACTTTAAAATATAACCTATCAAGGCACAGAAAATTCTGATCTGCTGCTGGTAATTATACAACGCCGTAGGAATCTCCATTAAGAAATATTATTCTGACCTAGTTCTCTGTGTCATGCTGCAGATTGTCCTTCTCTTGAGTCATGGAACGCTTTGTGAGGAAGGACTACAAAGCCGAGTCCCTCGATATTAGCCATCTCACCCCTCAGAGTTCAGCCAGGAGTGGGACAAAACCCTCGTCACCATGTCGACATGGTGACATGTTTACTTCTGGCGTAGGAAAATACTGCTATTGCCCAATTCAGCTTCCCAGTCCATTCACTTGCCTGGAGACATATATTTTATGTTTTTCTTTGATGATTTACAAATAAATTAGCATGATCCACTAAGGTCTGCCAACATATATGCATTACTGGAGAAATCTGAGATGTTGAAAAATGACCATGATTTATCGCATCCCAATACTTTCTTCTTAAGAACCAAATAAATATCATCGGCTAGTTTATGTACCTGACATGTTTATTGCCGTATTCCTGTTGAGCACTTCCCCGTTGTCGTGTGTTCTCACACATTGTTTTCACAAATTGTGTTTTGAAAGATGTCGAGGGAGATTCAGGCCAGAGAAGCAAGATGTTATCTTTTGGAAAGGATGAACCCACTCTAATGGAAGAGGATAATCCATTCAGAGATTTGGAGAGCCAGTGTCCTCCGGTGGGTGTGATAAATCCACACACTCTGAATCCAGGATTTTGCACTGGGACCTTGAAGTCAGCATGAACAATTTAGTCATGTTCCAAATAAACACAGTGTACGCGTATTATTATTGGACAAGCATGAACATCTGTTAGGGTCAAGTTTGCTGTTTCCTTAAAGGCAACTGGATGCACTGAACACTGTTCTAATTATGTCTATCACAAATGGATTCGAGATGAGTGTATCATGCCAAACCTGTTCCTTGATCATCTCTGGGTTTGGGAATCCAATTTTAAAAAGAGAAAAATACACCTGCTCTTCTCAGGCGGCTCACATGCATAGAAAGCTCCATAGAGACTGCGATTCCCCTCTGAATTCCCTCCACTGAGCTGTTTTCAAAAGATGAGAATATTTGAGACAGCTGGCCGCCTTTGTTTTTAAAGAAATATTGTCCACGTCTTAAGTAATCACGTGGGGTGAGAGGGATCTAAGCATTACTCACTAAGAAGCTCTTCACCATCCCTCCCTCTCCATTCCCCCCACCACACTGGAGATCGAACCCCTGGGCACTTTACTTCTGAGCCACATCCCCAGCCCTTTTTATTCAATTTTTAAATTTTGAGATGGGGTATTCTACCACTGAACCACATCCCTAGCCCTTTCTATTTTTAATTTTGAGACAGGGTCAAAAGTCGCCCGGAACTTGTGATCCTCCCACCTCAGCTTTCAGAGAAGCCAGGATTTACAGGCAAGCACTGCCACTCCCTGTACCATCCCCCTTTTCTAACTTGGACTGGCACCTTCTCAATCACTCAGTTGGCACAAGATAATTAAGATAATTTTTGCCTGGTTAAATCATAAGTTTGCAGCAGGCTACAGCCGCAGGGGACTTTAGAGAGCCTCTGGTTCTACATCTCTGTTTTCAGATAAGACATTATGAGTTGCCCCAAATCACATACCTAGTCAGGGGCAGGCTACTCCCCAAGGCCTGGCCTGGGTAATGAGAGCCGTCTTTCTATATCATTCATTCCCTTACACCTGAGTATCTTTTAGAGCAGCCTGACTGGGGTTACACGGTCCTTGCATTCAGGTTTCTTACAGTCTGGCTACACTAGAATTTGGTCATAATCGAGGCAGGGTGTGGAAGGTCTGCTGTTAGAAGTATCCCTGAAATAACCCTGTCTTCTACCAGATCCAAGAATTCTCTGCAGCTTCTCCCTGTGGTATTAAAGGACACTAAACCCAACTGTGTTAAGTTTTACAGAGAGGGCCTCCAGTGGGCATGTAAATAATTAGCTAATCTCAATATTGTTAAAATTGGGAAAGCATCGTTATACTTCACCAGGACACACCTGTAAAGATACCTAACGCTCTGACAGCAACTTCTTGCTTGACTCGGTCAATGAGGACTGCTAGTTTAGCAAACAGGATGCCTGAAGGGGGAGCTCTTCAGGTTTGGAATTGAATTGGAGTGACTGGCCAGTCAAACCCCAAGGCAAGGTCTTTTAAAGCTGCATTTAGTAGCATAGTTAGAGGAAGATAACAGAAAGCCACAAAGTGATTTTTAATCCCCTCCACCCTGTATTTTTGTTGCCTATTTGATGCTGATGAAATCCTGACAGCATTTAGGGGGTGGGGTTGCATTCAGGGTTACACAATGTGCAAACCTCACAGACATTTACCAAAGATCACATTCCAAGATGCAAAACAAAATACAGAAAGAAGAAAAAAATAGTAATTTCTCCTAGTTTGACTCCCGAAGGACCTGAAGAGCATTTCAAACATGTCCAATAAGGGCATTAAAAATAATTATCCCAAGGAATAATCACTCCTTTGGTTACTTTAATGTATTTTTGTCTATAACAAGAGCCATTTTCTAAACCTCTGCCTTGGCTTACATTGAAAGGTCTCTAGAACAAAACTACTTGGGTTACCCCAGGATTACTGGACAACAGTAACCAAGGACATGGATGAGGCTGAGAAAGATAAAACTAACAATGCACTTTTTGATGTCAGATCCAAAATATTGTATAATTAAAACAATATAGTGCTGAACCTTAAAAACAAAAGAAATAATCCTATCAGGAGAATTAGTGGACATATTTAAGAAAAGGCTAGATAAGATTTTTAAAAAGCATACAATAAAATCACTCTTAAACTGTCCATGGAGTGACTTCTTCATATTATTAGAATGTACTCTCCTCCTCCTCTGTCCTCCCCCCTTCCCTTCTTTCACAGTAAGTTATAATTAGCCACCACTTACTGAGTGTCTAGGTTCCCTCATTCTTTCTCTCAGCCACCACTTTAATTAGCAGTTATTATCACCATGTCTTAAATGAGAAAGTAGAAGCTGGGAAGATTGGATTGGCCACTTTAGCCATCTAGAATACAGTATGGACAGAACAGCAGTCATGGACTTGAATGGTATCACTTCAGAATTCCAGAAAGAAGTGAACTGAAGATCACTAAATGTTGGGGATCCACTTTGGATTAAACCCTTGACATAACTTAATCTCAGTATCCAACCTACTATCCAGCCAAATCATGCCAAGATCCACAGACCAAAGAGAAATTAAACTGCTTTGCCACAGAATATTTCTACTATACAATGTCAACTGAAGTTAGACCCACCCATTTCCTGTTTGTATCAAATTCTAGCATACCTTGTGCTGGGTCCTTCAAATTATTTTGTTGTTGTTGTTAATTATAGTAGATAGCAGTGTCAGTGCACTGCGTGGGAGTTACAAAAAGAATTTGCTATTTCAAGGTGATTTTTCCTCCCTCGGAATCATTCTTCTTTCTCCAAACTTGAATTTTCATGGGATGGGTTTGAACATTGAGGGGGTGGAATTATAAGCACACCAACATTGTATCTAAATAAAGCAAGAGGTGGCTCCCTTGAAGCATCCCCTCAGGTTGCTTTTTGAACAAGCTGTCTCAAAAAAATCTCAAAGCTAAGGCATTTCTGATTTTCACAAGAAGAAAATGCACCTCTATAAACCCAGAAGCTCCTGAGTATGTACAGACAGATGTGAGCCAATGAGCATGTGCAAGTGTGTGCACGCGCGCACGCACATACACACACACACACACTTCCAAATCATGGGAGTTGTGTTGTGTGTTGCTGAAATCTCTGTCTTTTCCTTATCTACCCTTAACATGAATCTTGTTTCTGCTTTTTCCTTCCACAATGACCTCTCATTTATTGAGTTGGGGTTTCTCATTTCATAGTCCTTCAATATCCCCATGCTGAAGTCTTGAGCTAATGGAAGAGAGAAGGAAGGGAGGGAGGGAGGAAGAGAGGAAGGAAGGCTGGTTGACTTCAGAGGGGCAAACTGGCATTTAACACCTGTGCTAGGAGACAGAATTCCATCTGAGGTTGACTTTCTGGGACTACTCATGCATATGGTGAGAGAGGGGGGTTTTATACCCCAGGGTATAAAAGAGAGTCAACCCAAAAAGCAAGAGCAGTGCTGTCAATCCAAGCTTTCCTCAGGACACACAAATAAAGCTTTAGTGCTTCACTTGGGTCACTTGGCCCCTTTGTCGAGCCGGCAGCTCTTAGTGCCTAGCTATAGCATAGGATAGTAATAATAAATAATAATAAGTGACCAGCAGTGTTATGTGTTTTCTTAGCTTATTTCATCTCATCTTTCCAGAAAAAATATGGCCAAAAGTTATAAAACATCCCCTTTTTATTTATGAGACATGGAGAGTTGGTCATTTGTCCAAAGTCTCATAGCTAGAAAATGGCAGAACTCAGGAGGATGTGATTCTAAAGCCTTTGATCCTAACTACCACACTGCCTTAGAGAAATGAGTGAAGCCATCTACTGATCATGCAGACATTTGTGTGGGTCAGGGTCCTGCAAGAAATAAAGACACACTCCAATAGGCCAACCAAGGAACATTTAAAATGGGACCCATTTTAAGAAATGTAGGCAGAACTAAGGAGGCCAACAGGGGTGTTGGAGTCTACTGGCTCCATCCACTACAGGAAACCTGTCACCATCCCTGTGGCTAAAAGAGGGAACAAGATGAGGAGTGGCTCCCAGAACCCAAACAGAGGAACTGAAGTTGCTAGAGAGAGTAGAGAGACTGTCTTAGAGGAACCCAACCTTCTGGGAGGAATATGGTCAACTTAAGCTGACTTGGCAGAGAAGGAAGCCAGGGAATAAATAGAATGACCTCATTCCTCTTTCTCTCCACAATCTTTGCCAGAATTTCCCATTGGCCAAACCCTACTGGAAGTGGAAGGCCAGGGAACCCACTGATGCAATCCTTGTCTGTCAGCCTCCCAGGGCCTAGCAGAGGGTAGGGGGAGATAGACTTGGAGGGGCTTCATGTGTCTGAAAATGACTTTATGCTAGCCTTTTATTGATTGGTATTAGCTGGTTTTATAATTATAGATTGGAAACAATTTTCCTTTGAATTTTGAAGACATCTTCCTTTACTTTTTAGCTTCTGGAATTACTTTTTAGAAATTCAAGCCAGACTGTGTATTGAACCCCTATATGAAACTGGCATTTTCTCTTTGGAAGTTGATAGGGTCTTCTATTCAGGAGTTCCTTCAACTGCCCAATTTCCAATTATCCTTGCTCAAAGAATTCACGTATTTAATAAATGATTCCAACAAATTTTAGAGGGACAGTTTACAGAGTCAGAAAAAGGAATTATTTAATGTTTTGAGAAATCACTTTTATCTTAAGCAGCATTTGGAGCACACTTAATATAGGAATAAAATGTTAAATTCTGTTTTAAAATACATTTCTTAGGTAGTTAATGTTAAACATTGGTATAAAACAATTCACCATTAAAAAATGTCTTAGCTATGGTATCCTCAAGTGACAATCATTGTTAAGGCTCCTGAACAGCATGGATCCAGGTTAGCGTTAAACAGTGTGTGTCTTTTCAGTAATAACTTTGGGCCCAAGACTTTTCAAAGAGCGGATCTATCAGATTTTTTTTTTAAATGATGTGTTTTATTTTCAATAACTTCCTATAAATAAGAAATAAGCTTCTTATAACAAAGATATCATAGCTGGGAGAAGAAATTGCCCTGTTGTAGGAAGCCACCATCCAGTGTGTTGTGGCCCTGCAACAGAACAATCTGTGACAAAAACTTTTGCGAGTTGTAGTCTCCTGATGGGGCCAAAGTTGGTTGGCAGGAGATGGTTTCCACAGTCTACTGAACACTAAAGGTGAGACTGGCTGGTGGCCACAAACTAGACTACACAGTGAATAAGTCCTGTTTCCATCAATTCAAGGCTGCTCTGACTTTTGGTTTTATTCAACAATTGAAATGAAGCTGCCACAGGGAAGAGAGAGAACAATGGTGTTTTGACCAATGGAACAGAGGTAGAGCTTACCTGACAATTCAGGTCAGGAAAAAAAGTAAGGTATAGACATGTTGGTCTGTCTCCTTGCTGAGAAGCAAATGCTCGCGTAGGAAGTTTCCAGCCATATAGTGGACTGGCTCTATGCTGGTCATGTGGATTCAACAATGTTGTTGAATATTTTCTGCAAAAGGCACTTTTCCTAGAACTGCAAACACAATGCCTGATGGCCACATATAGCCACAGCATCCTTGGGACATAGAAAGGGGCAACTGGAGACAGATTGTGAGACACCATAGAAAAATGTTCCCTTTTGTTTCCCTGGAGATCTGCAAAAATGACTCAGATAGAGTTCTGGTCAGGGGAAGGAGGTGGGCTAAGAAACCTCCCTCTAGTTGCCCTTTCTAGACTTCTAATTCCCTAAAAATGAAAGTTAGGAAGCATTCATTCATGACCTTGAAATATCATGTACAAAAGTATATTATAACGTATCAGAAAAAATGAGCTGGGAAGAGGGTTTATGTGAAAGTTCATGTAAGAAATGCAGCTATTAGCACGCATGCCATTCCCCACCTTGACCCCAGAAGGAATGTGTAAATTGTAACATATGGAATGTAAGCGCCTGTTGAGACGTTTCATAAATCTGCCTGGCAATGAGCATCACAAGGCCCTGCGTGAGAGCAGGTCCCAGAAAGGAAGAGACAGTGATTAACATGCCCAACAACATCTAACCTTAAGCTATTGATCAGCCCAGAAACTGACAATCAAAAATCTCCAATGTTCTTTAATAATATTGATTATTCCTGACAAGGGGGTGCTTTTTATTGGCACCCAGCCCAGGAGTAGTAATAGATTCATTCATCCATCCATCTTCCCATTCATCTGTTGAGAGTCTAAACATGGCAGGCAGGGGCTAAGCACTGCAGGTACAGCGGAGGACAAGAGAGATACGGTGTTGCCTCTGTAGGATTTACTAAACAGAGAAAAACATAATGCATAAGAACAAAAAGGTTTTATCTTGATGATTTTGATAAATGCTGTAAAGAAAAATAATAGCATATACTAATAGGGCAGAAACTCTTTCAAACATTCTGTGAAGATTATCTCATTGAATCCTGGAGGCAATCCTCTGTAGTAGATGCTAATATTAGCCCCATCTTGGAGATCAGGAAATAGAGGCACAAGGGCCACATTTCTTACTGAAGGTCACACAGCTAATGAGTGGTGGAGTTAGAATACAAAGTCAATCAGTTAATCCACATTCCAAGTTCTTGACACTGGGCCATTTTTATAATCTGGAAAGGAAGGGGGCATGATTTAGATGTGAATGTTAACATGCGTTCAGGATATGATATATGATTTTGAGTTGAACCTCAAAGGTAAGTAGGAGCCGGGTATGGTGGCTCATGCCTGTAATCCCAGGGACTCAGGAGGATTGTAGGTTCGAAGCCAGCTTCAGCAACTTAGCAAGGCTGTAAGCAACCTTGTGAGACCCTGTCTCAAAATAAAAAATAAAAAAGGCTGGAGATATGGTTCAGAGGTTAAGCACTCTTGGGTTCAATCCCCAGTACCCTCCCCCCCAAAAAGTAAGTAGGAATTATTAGGCAAAAGAAGGTAGAGAGGTATTTCAGAATTGGGGAATTACATGTCAGAAGACCCTGGGGCAGGATGGGAGTTGGCTTGGAGGTTCTGGGCGGGGAGGGGGTCAGTGTGACTGGAGGTGTGGGTTTGAGGGGTAAAGCTGGAGAGGTAGAAAAGGATGGGAGTAGGTAGGAGATGGTAAGTCCTAAGAATCTTGAACTCAATTCTGAGCAGTTCAGAAGCTCTTGGAGGAGCTGAGACTGGGACTCAGTGGTGCTGCTTCAGGAACAATCCTCACACATCCGAGAGAGATGTGGTTCTAATGGAGGAAGCCTGCGTCTATTACTCACCCAGCCTTCTCGCCATCTTTTATAGGAAGTGAATTCTGCATACTTCTTTAACGAGTCTCTATTCTCTGGTGCAGTTAAAAGACAAAGATGTCAGGTATAGACTGGCAAATCCAGAAGTTCCTTCAGCACTCAAATCTGCTGAACATTAATCTCAGTTGCCACCGTTAATTTTGACATTGCCCAAATTGTGAGACCCCTTTAAGATTTAAAAGATGATTCTCCTCAAATTTGCATGTTAAATATGGCAGCCTGTTCTTACACTCCTAGACAGAAACCCTGTTATCCTGTGTGTTTTATCAGTTCTTTCATTTATTCATTCATCAAACATTTACATATGCATTGTGTAGCAGATATGAAAACCACTCATGGGGCTTGAATCTGGTTCCAGAGCAAAAATCACAGCACCCCAAGATGCCATCACCCCTGCAGTGGACAGAACGATGGCCTCCTAAAGATGTCCCTGTCCCAATCCCCGGAATCTGTGAATATGTTACGTTGAGTAGTAAAGAGATTTTGCAGATGATATTAAATGGAGGATTTTGCATTGTGGAGATTATCTTGGATTATCTGGGTACAAAGAAATGACAAGAATCTTTATAAAAGTGACTCTTTTAAAAGAATCAGGGAAAGAGATTAAGGACAGAAGCAGAGTGTGCATGACTGTACCGTGACAGTACTGCAGGGGTCCAGCAGCTGAGAAGTGTGGGTGTCTCCCCGAGCTAGGGGGGCCAGGAGCAGGCTCTCCAGTGGAGCCCCAGAGAGAAGTGCAGAGCAGCCAGTGCCTTGGTGGCAGCCTAAAAGGACCCGTGGGGACTTCTGATCTCCATAACTATAAAATGATAACTTTATTTTAAACCATTTACATTTATAGCAATTTGTTATATCAGTGATAGAAAACAAGGACAGTCCCTGCTCCAACCAGGACAAGGCTCAGGATAGACATCATTAATCCCTCACAGTTTCCCCCTGAGCCCAGAAGCAACCTCAATCCTTCTCATCCTAGATGTTTACTTGGAATCAGTGAGAAGCAGCTCACTTGCCATCCTGTAGTATCTATATAACAGTTTATACCTGACCATGGTATACACTAGCATTGCCATTTAAGAGAGATATTAATTACTTGGGCATTTATTGGTGATTTGGGTTCCTAAAATCACTTTAGTTCACTTAAATTGCTCTGTAACGGTAATCCCAACAGTTCAGGAGGTTGAGGCAGGAGGTTCACAAGTTCAAAGTCAGCCTCAGCAATTTAGCAAGACCTTAAGCAACTCAGTGACACTCTGCCTCTAGATAAAAAATAAAAAGGTCTTGATATGTGTCTCAGTGGTTAAGCACCCCTGGGTTCAATCCTGGTGCATAAAAAAAGCAAGATAATAAAGATTTCTTTAAAAACAATTGCTGTGTGTCTTTGGTTAAATCACATACCTCTCTGTCTTTTAGAGATGTCTGCATCTCTAAAATGAGAGCAATGATAATAACCTCCTCTAGGGTTCTTGTGAGGATTAAATGAATTAGACATGAAAACACTAACAAAGTGCTTGGCACACAGTAGGGGGTCAAAGATTTTAGTGAAGGTGATGATTATTATTATTATTATTCTCTGCAGGGTTTAGCATGAGCCTAAACGTCCTTTTTGATCACTCTGTCTACAATGGGAAACAGGAAGGAGGAGCAAGAGTGGGCATAAAGTGACAGGAGCCAATTGGGGGAAGATTGAATTAGGGTGATGGTTGAAACAGAGAGGAGTCAGTAGACTTGAGAGGTGAAATCAAGGAGACCTGTTGATGGATAGCACCTGGGGGATGAGGAAGTGCCTCGGAGGATGTAGTAGAGCCTAACAGTGACATGTTAATACACATGTCAAATACAAAATATTTTATTTTGCTTCTTTGCTTTCTTCTCTTCCATCTTTTCCTATTGTGATACCTCTTTTCTTTCTTGCCAGAATTAAGACCCATCAGAAAAATAAAAAGCAGGACCAAAAGGAGACACTAGGAGTAGGAGCATGAAACTATCTGGCAATGTGTAGCAAAAACAGGAGATTCTTCTACCAGGGCATAAGATGGGGCCAGGGACTGATGGGGAATTGGAAAACGTACTGTCGATGGAGGCAGGAGACAGTTTCTAGTGCTGGCTTTGCCTGCAGTGATCATGTGTTCATAGAGGTCTCCATAATCTCCCTGTTCAACCTGTCCTGCTGGGATTGATTCTGTGAACTTCTGCCCTTGTCCACTCCACGGACCTGGTAAATTTCTAGGGAATCACTAGGGAGGAAGCTGGGGCAGCCTCAGGAGAAGCCCATCTTGTTGGCATGTGAGATACTTCTAGTCTTTCCAACCCCACTAGCCTGAGAGTTGGTAAAAGGAATCACCTTCCCCAAGAAGGGTCTTCTGTCTTTCCAAAGTTAAGTTGTATTAAAGGCAAAATGGGTCTAAACTGGCCTACTGAGAATTGCTAAACAGTATAGTATATTTCTGCGTACAGCAAAATGCCTTTTTTTTTTTTTTCTTCCGCCTTGGTCTGTGACTTGGCTGTGCTCCTCAGAAGGGAGGCAGGAAGGCACATTTTGAAATTGTAGCAAGCCTTTGAGCAGATTGAATTCAATTTTGGATACAAATGTCAAGGGAAATCTCCCTTGGCTCTGTGCTCCTTGCTCACTGAGGCGCAGGGTGATGCTCCATTGAAAGACCAGCTGATCTTGCTGGTGGGACTAATAATGATCCAGGGCTGGCGAAGGGGTAGCCCCTGAGCAGGAGGAAGGATGACCTTCCCAAGGATGCTTCGGAAAGACTTCCAGGCTCTTCTGTTCTCACTGGACAGAGGACAAGAGAGACCTACATAGCCTCTTCCCTCAGCTTGGGCTTGATTCTCCAGATCTCTAAAATAAAAGGACTGTCATAGATGAGCTGTAATGTTTCTTTCTAATGTTTTATGATTCTGGTGTTTGGAGCATCTACAGATGTGAGAAAAGAACACCAGAGGCTGAAGTATCTGATAAAAGTGGCACAACCATTTGGGAGGGAAATTTGCTATTAGCTCTAACTTTTTTTTTATTTGTTCTAATTAGTTGTACAAGACAGTACAATACATTTATACATTTTGATAGATCATACATAGAGTGTGATCTCTCATTTTTCTGATTTTACATATTGCAGGATCACATTGGTCATGCAATCATGTGTGTCACTTTTTTTTTTTTTTTTCTGTTTTTGCGGTGCTGGGGATTGAACCCAGGGCTTGTGCTTGTGAGGCAGGCACTCTTCCAACTGAGCTATATCCCCCAGCCCCATACATGTCACTTTTTAAAATGCATACATCCTTTGGCCCAAAATTGTCAATTCTTGGGCTGTACTCTATGGAAATACCATGCACACATGGATGTTTAGAACACCAAACCATCAAAAACAACTTATATGCCCCATGGTAGGGAAGTGGCTAAATAAATCTATTACACAACTATCAGAAAGAATGAAAATCCACGTGTATGGAAAAGAAAAAAATCCAAAATATAACTAGGTGAAAAAAATGGATTGTTGAGTAAAATACATAGTATGATTTGCATTTTTTTCTGAAATGAAATTTAGATATGTATATTATGTTGTGTAATAGTAATTTATTTAATGATATATTTATATTTATATAAATAAATATAGAGAAAAGACCAAGGATATTCAACACCAAACTTAAAATAGCATTTTTCTCTAAAGTTTCATAGTCTAATATGGTTGTCATAAGTCACATGTGGCTACTGAGTACTCAAAATATGGCTGGTATAATTGAAGAACTGAAAATTTAATTTATTTAATTTTAACTACTTCAAATTTAATTTAAAAATTGGTATTGAGGCTGGACACTGTGGTGTACACCTACATCCCAGCCACTCTGGAGACTGAGGCAGGAGGATCACAAACTTTAGACCAGCCTCAGGAGCTCAGTGAGACTCTGTCTCAAAATAAAATATGAAAAGGGCTAGGGATGTGACTCAGTGGTAGAATGTCCGTGGGTTCAATCCCCAGGATCACATACAAAATAAAACAAAAAAACCCTGGTACCTGATTCAGTTATTGGAACACTTTTAAGTATGTTTGCAACAACTTGGATACATGAATCTACTTTTCAATTGGATCTGCTTTTCAACTGTATACTTTATGAAATCTAAGTTCAGCTCAAGTATTTCCAATAAGAATTTAGCATCCAGATGGAGGTGTGATGCAAATGTAAAATACAACCAGGTGTAAAAGACTAAATACAAAAAGCAATGAAAATTATCAATCCAAATTTTATCTCACTAATAATTTGATAATGTTGATTACATATTGAGAAAATTATTGGAAACATTGGTTTAAATAAAATATATTACCAAAATTAATTTCACTAGCTCTTTATTTTTGTTTTGCAATAGTGGGGATTGAACCCAGGAGTGCTTTACCACTGAGCTACATTCCCAGCCCTTTTTTATCTTTTACTTTGAGACAGGGTCTCACTAAGTTGCCCAGGCTGGCCTCGAACTTACACTGGGCTTACAAGAATGTGCCACTGCTCTGGGCTCCTTTTACTTTTTTAATGTGGCCACTAGAAATATTTAAATTACATATGAGGCTGTTATATTACCACTAGCTGTCTGCTTTTAGGACTGGGATAGAGGAAGGGCTGGACTTTAGCTTTTTGACTTTATGTACTTTTGAATTGTTTGATTTTGTTACTGTAAGCATGGATTCCTTTCATAATTTTCATAATTTACATAGAACAATAAAGGGTTTTAAAGTTGTTTTAAATTGTTGAAACAAAAAGTAAATTTCTATGATCAAGAGAAAAGTACTGAGAGACTGCTCCCTCTAATTTGTTTCTTTTGTGACAGTGTGTCAATGTCTGAAATATATGTTTTGCCATCAGGTGATTAAAAAATATAACTCTGGTGGTATCTCTGATTTACCAGCAGTTTCTAATTGCCTGACCTTTTTTTTTTTTTTTTTTTTTATTACTGCGGTTCTTAAGAAGGTACTTCTGCTGACAGCCATCCCAGCTGTGTTGGAAAAGGACTGTATCTCAGAGAGTAGGAGTTAAGCCCTGGGGAGTTAGGGGGGACAAAAAGATAAATAACCCATAAAGAAATCTCCCCTCTTTTTGCTAGTTCCCCCCTTTTACCCTGTATCAAGATTCCCCAAAGCTTTAGGGATCTGGAGCTGAACTTCCTACCTTACTAAATGACAAGGCCAGAATGCTAAGGTTCCCCACCCAGACACGTCTGCGTTATACATAAAGATGTCTACGTTACACATAAACACGTTATGGCTGTAACAATATCACTTTCAAAGAAGCGCTAATCCGCTGAAGTCATCTAGTTAGAAAACATTTGCTTCTCCGTGTCTTGTGTCTGAACTGTGTGTGTGTGTGTGTGTGTGTGTGTGTGTGAGAGAGAGAGAGAGAGAGAGAGAGAGAGAGAGAGAGAGAAGGAAAGGGGTCGGGAGGAGAACAGAAAGAAGGAGGAAAAAAGAGTGAGAGATGGCTCTTTATAAAATCTGACTTGGCAGAGATAAAGCCATTCTGCTGGTTTCTCATTTGTTATGTGTCAATCTCTTACACTAAATATGTTCACACTCTTCTTTGAAAGTGTGTTATGATCTTTCCATACAAACTTCCAGATATCTCACATCAGCGTTTTGGGTCTGGAGTGGTTGATCTTGAGTGAATGTCACCGAGTGACTTTGGTGGAAAAACATCAGCTGCAGCTCTTATAAAGCTCAGGAAATAGCTGGCTCGATGCTCCCCCAACACCCTATACTGCCCATATCACAGCCCACGTCTGCCTAGATCTTATTCACCTATTTTATTTGTCTTCCTTGATAGACTGAGCACTCCCTGAAGTACCACTACCTCCATCACCTAGCTCAGGGTCTGGCAGAGAGTGGGCACTTCATAAAAGTTTGATGATTACGCCATGAAAAAAATAAATGGGCCTGCCATTGAAGGGTCAGTGAATATCAAAAACAGCACAGAGTTTCACTTCAAAGATGCACTTGTGAAATTTTTTATCTTGATAATACTATCATTCATTCAAAAGATATGTACTAAATGCCTATGGTGAACTATAAACTGGCTCAACAGAAATTAATTTAAAGACACATGTATCTCTGTTCTTTTGGGAAGTTTACAATCTGGGGAGAGAAAGAAGAGAGGGAAAGGCATAAATAAATCAAATGAGAAATTATAATAAATTCTCCCAAGGATCTGATTAGGAAATGGTGATAGAGAATAGAGGGGCTTTACCGATTTGTCTCTTCTCTGAGGAGGTGACATCTAAGCTGATGTATGAAAGATAAAAAGGAGTCAACTTTTTTTCCCTTCACTGGTCCTGGGAATCAAACCCCAAAACTTCTACATGCTAGGTAAACTCTCTACACTGAGCCACATGCTCAGCTCAGGAGTCAACTATTAAACTACTGTAGCAAATGCAGGAAGAGGGCAGCACAGGAGAAAGAGATAGCCCTCTGTGCACCCAGGAGCTGTGTCCACTGCTGTCGTGACTCACAGTTGAAACATACTGCGAAATTCAACGGGGCTCGATTTATCTGGGTGCCAGAGCCCATGCTGATTTGCATGCCTGGATGGGGGGGCAATGTCTGTGGGAACCCTTGTGTTCAGAGGGTGATTACCATTATTTGAAGGACTATGTATTTGTGAAGGTAAGATGTGATAGTGGGTGAAGGCATGACAGGTAGTAGGCTGTTGACTTCCATTCACTTCTGGCAAAGAAGTCTCATTTCTCTTCACATTAGCATCCATATTTCTGATCTGTGCCCACTGTTCAATTTTTGCTTACTCTGCATTTTTTTGGACATTGATCACAAGTGGAAGGGCTTCTGTGGAGTTCAAGAAGACCACTGTCACATTTTTTCTTATACTCTTTGTCCTCCTTAAATGTTTTTAGCTGCCAACTTTCTATAAGTTGAACTATGAACTAGTAAACAAAAAATTGTAAACTACATATGTAGTTCCTGTGACCATTGCTAGCAATGCAGGGTTTTTTTCGTTCTAATTATTGAGGCAACATAACTTCCATGCAAGTAGATTTGGAAAACTCAGGAAAAAATAATTTTTCCATAACTTAGTAACCCAGAGATTATCACTGATAATATTTTAATATTTTCTTCCCCAATACCTTTTAAAAGATAGAATCGAGTTCTGTGTGAGAATTTGAAACCTAATTTTTGATACAGTATATGTAGGTACCTTTCTTTCTGTGGCAATAAATGCTGATTTTTTGTATGGGTACCTCATAATTTAGGTCAACCAAGTTCCCTTTTGATGGACATTTCAGTTGCAATTTTCACTACATAATTAACTTTCAATCTATGTATTTATGAAAATGCTTGTGCCTGTCAGCATCCAAGGGTTTCACCTGATTCCTTGATATTGAACAAACAACAGCTATTCTCACTTGATAATCAAAAAAATTATATTTTCTTTGCAAGCATAGAGTCAAGCAATTCAAACAATACTCCAGTGGATTCAAAACTGACATATGAACATCTAGATTGACCAAATAAAATTCAGGATTGTTTCTTAACTTCATAAAACAAATTAAATAGCAAGTTTTACTTGATTATCAGCTTCCTGGAAGCTTGAGGGTGGGAGGTGGGGAGAAATTTCTGTGAAATATCTAATGCTTCATTTTTAATTGAATGTGTGGGGGGTGTTGCCTGGAATGGGTCCCAAGGCCTAGTGCACAAGCACTCTACCCCGGAGCTACACCCCCAGCCCTGCTAATGCTTCTTTCTAAGATCAGCTTGTTGTGGGGGGCAGGGTTGCTGCTGGAATTCACTGCTGGGTCACAGATGCTACCATATGACCACATCAGGCAGGTAGGGGCGTGGGGCAAAAGCAGAGTTCCAGGTGCCCAGGAATCAGAAGTGATGGAGTGGAAGGATGCTTCCTGTCAGAAGACCCCACATGCCAGAGCTGGAAAAAGAGAACCTAAATAAATTACTCTCCAACAAAATAAGTTTGCTTTTTTCAGGGCTGGGGCTTGAACTCAGGGCCATATCTTATGGAGGGCAAGTGTTCTAACACTGAGCTACATTTTGACCCCAACAAAACAGAACAGGCGTGTTCATCTTCATGCTGGATCAGCCTCTGGCCCAAGCCACCAAACACACATAGACCCAGTCCACCAGCCTTAGTGACAATCCCATGACTTCCAACATGGCTATTTTCTGTTTCTTTTTGGCTGTAGCAACCTGTGCTTTTAAATAGATTCTTTATCTAGTGGGGTGATTACAGTCTGTGACTAATAGGTGTGGTTCATAAACATTAGTTTTAACCATTTGGGTCAGTAATTCTCGGTCTTTTCTGCATGCAACTCCCCCAGCTGACCTCAGCATTCAGAGAAGCACCCCTCCTTTAACACCCAGCTGGTTCTCCATAGTGTAGTTTACCACTGGACAGTTCTGTTTTCCCAACAGAAAAGAGATCATGTTTTTATTAAAATTGCAAGTCTAATACCAAAACATATTTATGGGTGTTGTTATTACTAGTAATTTTTAATTTTCTCTTTAGCTTTCTTCACTGTTCCAAATGGTCTAAAATGAGCATGCATTTCTTCTGTGTTTTGTTAGTAATTCATAACTATAAAATACAGGAGAAGAAAACATAGGAGACAATCTGTTGGGTCTAATCTTGCAGAAGAAAGAGTTCTACACAACATCAAAAGCACGAAACAGGGTTGGGCGGTTTAGCTCAGTGGTAGAGCATAAGCACAAGGCCCTGGGTTCGATCCCCAGCACACACACACACACACACACACACACACACACACACAAAACCAAAAAACCAAAACACTTACTTACAATCCATTAATAGATCTCTAAATTAGACTACATCAAGACTTTTTTAAAAAGCACTCTGCTCTGGGAAAGACATTGTTAAAAGAATGAAGGGAAAAGTTGAAAAGGGAAAGAATATTTCTGCAAACCACACCTTGTAAGAATGGACTCTTCTTTACAGTACATAAAGAACTCAAAATTCAACAGTGGAAACAAAGTAGAAATGGGCAAAAGATAGGAAGAGATTTCACTAAAGAGTACATGTAGATAGCGAATGGGCACGTGAAAGAGATATTCAACATCACTGTCATTACAGAATGCAAATTAAGACCACGAGGAGATAAGGCTACACACCGATTAGGACAGAAAAGGTCAAAAATCCTGGTGGCAAGGACGCAGAGAAACTGGATCACTCCTACGTTGCTGGCAGAGTGTGAAATGGTACAGCCTCTCTAGAAGCTGGTTTGACAGTCTCTTAAATAACTGAACACACATAAACTTAGGATTTCACTCGGCAATCATATTTCTGGGCATTTATCCCAGATGAATGAAAGCTTGCATCTCCACCAACACCTGCTGTTTCTAACAGTTGTATTTGTAAGAGTCCAAATCCAGTAATAGTCAAAATATCCTCCAATAGGTAAATAGACAAACTGGGGTACTTCCATGCCATAGCATACTCCTCAGGAACAGAAAAAGAGCAAGCTGTTAACTGCTGCCACAACCTGGATGGACCTCCAGGGAATCACGCTGAGAAAAAAAAAAAAAAAAAAGCTGATCTCAAAAGGGAAAGTACTGGGGACTGAATTACTGCAGATTATATTCCAGGTTTTTTATAATTATGTCAAAATGAATCCTAATGTCATGTATAACTAAAAAGAACCAATAAAAAGATTAATTTTAAAAATGTCATAATAATAATGAGCTACTTATATCAATGCATTGTTATTGTATAATACTTTATTAAATGTACAAAATATTTTACTTAATGAAGGGGCACACCTGTAATCCCAATGGCTCAGGGGGCTGAGGCAGGAGGATCTTGAGTTCAAAGTCAGCCTCAGCAAAAGAGGGGCCCTAAGCAACTCAGTGAGACCCCATCTCTAAATTAAAAAAATACAAAATAGGGCTGGGGATGTGGCTCAGTGGTCAAGTGCCCCTAAGTTCCATCCCCAGTTACCCCCCCACCAAAGGGCACATACTCTAAGATTCTATTTATATAATATTCTTGAAATGGAGAACAGAGAAGCAGTTGCCAAGGGTTAGGACTGGTGGAAGGGAAGGATACAGGACTAGAACTTTGTGGTCATGCAATAGTTCCCTTTTTCCTACCTGCTAAGCTGGGGATAGAGCCCAGGCCTCATGCAGTTCAAACACGTGTACCACTTAGCTACACCCCAGCCCCCAATTTGACCGTCCCTATTGCAGTGGTAGTTACACAAACACACGTGACAGAGAACTAAACATACACACTGTACCCTGTGCACTCCCAGTTTCCACGTGTACCATGGTTGTATATGAGTGTAACCATCGGGGGCAAACTGAGGGTACTCAGGACCTCTATACTATCATGCAACTTCCTGTGGATCTATAATTATTTCAAAATAAGCTTTTTTAAAAAACAAAAAAGCAATTCATGCTTATGTAGAAAATTTTAGAATGTGCAAAATATAAAGATTGCTACTTTTAAAATTAATGGTCTTTTGATTGTTTTAGAATGCTGAAACTTAATTATAAATTTTTTTCTAAAAGAAAAAAATCTCTATTTTAAGTATTTTGGAAGAACAATTCAAATGATTTTGGTATACTCGCAATACGATGCAGCCATCCCCACTGTATCCCCAGAATATCTTTATTATCCCAACATTAATCCTGTACCCATTACTCTTTTTTAAAAATGTTTTAGCTGTAGATGGATATAACACCTTTATTTTATTTATTCATTTGTATGTGGTGCTGAGGATCCATCCCACTACCTCATGCATGCCAGGCAAGGGCTTTTCCACTGAGCCACAGTCCACCAGTCACTCTTCATCGTCCACTCCCTCTGGCCCTGCCAACCACGGTTCTGCCTTCTGTCTCTATGCCTCTTCTGCATGTTTAATGGAATCTTGCAGCATATGGCCATACACTGTGTCTGCTTCTTTCACTTAGCATATTGTTTTCAAGGTTCATCCATGTTATAACATGTATCAGCACAACATTCCTTTTTAAAACTGAACAAGACTCCACATGTGGATATGCTATGGATATGCTTAATTGTGGTTTTAATAATTTTTTTTCTTCATTGTCTGCAAGGTCTCTTTAACATCTGATTTGTTTCATGAACTGTCTTCAGCCTAGGCTGGTGACCTGTGACCTCTCACCACTCACACCAAGGCTGACATGTGGGCACATGGTGTCCTTCACCTTCAGTTCCTCCTCTATCAGGCATCACCTGATGAAGGGAAGATGCTTTATCAGGTGGGTCTTTAATGGGGATGCACAGGGTCTGTATCCAGGCTGCTCCTCAGAGATGATAAGCCAGGCAGAATGAGTGATTCTGGGGTGGGAGAAGGAGAGACTAGCCCCAAGTGTACTGAGCCACAGAGCCATTTCCATGACCTCCTTCTATTGACAGGCTTGATCCACCTCTACAATAATAAGCACTAAATACCTTTCCAAAAGCAACATTTTTCTAACCTCTTTTGGAAAACTGAACACTTTCCCTTAACTCTACATTGTAATCCTGAGTCCAGTCCCACAGTATCGTAAGCATTAGGAGTCAACCATCCTTCCATTCTGTCCCCAGTAACAAGCTGGGCCAAGATGGCTGATGGCTGCCTGCAACCTGCTGGCCTCTCGCTGGTTGTAAAAGCCACTTACTGAGCCCTTAAGCCCCCACTTACTGAGGCAACACACTGAGGTACTTGTCATCCCACCTAAATCTCACACAACCCTATCAGGGCATGCATTTATCATCCTCAAAAATGAAAACAGATTCAAAAGCAGAGGCTCAGAGCATTTCAGGGCCCAATCCAAGATCAGATCACCAGTGAGTGACAGGGCCAGGATTCAACAAAGACCTGTTCAACAGTCAAGTCCTCTTAGAGCATAGACTCTGGAGCCAGACTTCCCGGGCTCAAATCCTGATTTCTTCCTTGTTAAATATTTAATTTTGCCTTTGGTTTACCTATCTGTAAAACAGGCTAATAATAAAAATCTGCTTCGTAAGGTTGTTGTAAAGATTGAGTAGCTGAATCTGTGCCTGGCACATAGGAAAGTCCCTGTCAGTGTTTGCTATTGTTGTGGTTGTTATTACTATACTGCCTCTCAAGAATGGAATAGAGAAGCAGGAAAAAAACCTAATGAGCAGAGACATCATTTCCCTTTGCCTCAAGAGACTTCTCCTGGCCAAGAAACAAGCCTGTTGTCTCCAGGCTGCTGCTGGAGTCTATGCAATAATGTCTGTAAATTGGTTATTGTTGTGGGTTGAATTTGTCCCCCTAAAATTCTCCCAATGTGATAGTATTAGGAGGTGGGGCTTTTGGTGATTGGGCCATGAGGGTGGAGCCCTCACGAATGGGATTAGTGCCTTATAAAAGACCCCAGTGGGCTCTCTCCAGGAGGCTGTCCTTTCTGTCATGAGAGGATACAACAAGAATTCAGCAGACAGCAATCCAAAAGAGGGCCTTCATCAGAATCCAACAATGGCTGGGCGTGGTGGCGCATCCCTGTAATCCCAGCGGCTTGGGAGGCTGAGGCAGGAGGATCGCAGGTTCAAAGCCAGCCTCAGCCCAGGCAAGGCACTAAGCAATCCAGTGAGACCCTGCCTCTAAATAAAATGCAAAATAGGGCTGGGGATGTGGCTCAGTGGTCGAGTGCTCCTGAGTTCAATCCCCAGTTCCAAAAAAAAAAAAAAAAAAGAACCCAACAATGCTGACATCCTGATCTCTAGCCTCAAGAACTACACAAATAAATGTTTGTGGTTTATAAGCCACACCTAAGTTTATGGAGTTTTGTTATAGAAACCCAAAGAAACTAAGACAGCCACAATCAACAAGCAAATGATGGTTTTTGTCAGGACATAGTACATGCAGCTAGAGACCCCCTATCAACAGCCCTGGGAAGGGCCTCCCTTCCATATGCCCTAAGTTGCCTTTTTAGATGGAACTAAGGGAAGACTGGCCAAGCTTAGCTGCTTCAGTGGGCCTCACAGTGCTCAAGAGGGCTGGAAACAAAGGACTTGTTGGAGAGAGCAGGAAGAATGGTATTGCTGATAGGACCATGAGCCTAGGCTTATACCTCTGAGTCCCTGATAGAAATCCCAGGTTCTAAAAGCCTTCAGAAAGGCAAAGTTTACAGCTGAATCTAATTGAAGGAGAGGCTCTTACCAGAATTCCCAAGGGATGCCTGACTTAGCAGCAAAAAAAGTCCACACCTAGGACTGATAGCCAAGAGACATGCTCCTAGAGTTGTTGGGAATTTTGTAAAAAAATCTATATGAATAGTCATATGTATTTAGGATTATGGAGTCTCAATTTGGTTTTTTCAACATCCTTGATTACATCCACTGGTAAGGGGTACTCTTCTCTATGCCATAGTTATCCACTGAACTCTTTAGTTTGCAATGGAGAAAACGAAGCTCAGAGTCACGCAGCAAAATCATAATAAAGACCTGCAACCACAGCTCCCTGACTTCCCGCTAGTTCTCTACCATCTGAGACAAAAGATGATGTTTGAAAAGTCTTCTCAAGCAAATCACTTCTTTCTATTACCAGGATAGCAGGTCTCCTCCCTGCAGATAATTCTATCTGCAGATTAATTCAGAACACTCGGGAGCATGTGTTCTCATGAGCCAGAGCTCTTCTGGGATGGGGACAGGGAATTCAGGATGAGTGTGGGGTCTGAACTCGATTTAAAAAAAAAAAACTCAAACCATCCTGCTGATTCAGAATGATCAGGGAATGGTCTTTCTGAATTATCTAGTGCTTCTGCTCATGTTTGGAACAATGTAATTATTCATGTTTGGAACATTTAAACAGTATACCAGAAAAACTACTAAATTTGATTCAATCTTTCTTCCCACAGTGCCTCAAGGTCATCATAATGAGTATGGATTACCACTCTGGAGGATTCAGACAATGGAGAACAAGGGTTATCATCTTCCCTTTGGCACTTTGGTAATTTGCTGGCCCTGATATAGAAATTAAGAACAACTAGCCTGACTTTCCTCTCCCTCTATTTTTAAAAAATTATTTTATTTTTAATTAATTAATTAATTATACATAATATTGGGGTTTATTTTGACATAATTATGCAAGCATTGAATATAATTTGTGCCAATTCAGTACCCAGTACTTCCCCTTTCCCTCTTCTCCTCCTTCTTCCTGTTCCCTTCCCTCTACTGATCTTTCTTCTATTGATTTATAGTATTTTTAATTAGTGCATTGTGGATATACATAAAGATGAATTCACTGTGGTATATTCATGTATGTACATAAATAAATCCCTCGTATCCATTTGCTTGTCTTCACTGTTCTATACAAATACCTTGAGCAATGGACACAACCACAAGTCTACTTATCTGAGCCTTTGGTTGACTGGACAGTAGTTATCCTATTGACAGGACATCACAGGGCCTTATGAATTGTGCCCTGAATTCTGTCAGCAAGCCTAAGGACATGCCATGGCCACTTGGTTCTTGTTACTTCATTTAAGAGAACCGATGCTGAGGCAAAAGGCAACCAACCGATTGATTCAACTGTCAGCCAGACACAAAGCCACTTGCTTCTAGGTTCAAGAAAAATGAAATAATTCTTTAAACTCAGCAGCCAGTTGTCGTTCAAATTATTACATTTTTTTTAATAGACAATGAAATAAAACACACTGCAGAGTAACTCGAAAAACATGCTCAGGAAACCTAAAGACAGAGGCTTTGGTGAAAAACTTCTGAACTTACTGCTTTTAAACCTAGGTTTAGTGTTTTTAAATTTCTACCTTATTTTTAAAGATACAAATTAAGATCTTTCTACATTCAGATTGGTTCTGCTGGTCCCTATTCAACAGTCTTAGTCCTCTTGTCCTCTTTAGGGTAGTATTCTGCTTTTATTCCAAGTACTTATTGACACCAAATTTTTCTTTATCAGGAATTATGCCTTATGGGACTGGAGGGGTTGGAGGAAGGAAAAATAGTAGACTGGGACAGACAGTATTACCCTATGTATATGTAAGATTATATGAATTGTGTGAATAAAAAATAAATAAATAAATTGAAAAAAAAGGAATTATGCCAGGTATAGAGGTGACAATGTGGAATAAGAAACAGCCCCTGTCCTCTGGGAACAGACACTGAGACTCAACTCTCAAACATGTTGTCATCCTGTTATGTTCCTTCTTATGGGGTCACCAGTCTGAGCTTTATAGATGATCTTCCTTACACATCAAATGGTCTCTGCACATGCTATAATGATCCTTACTTAGCTCTTTTTAAGAGGTAACAAACTCTGGAAACTCCTGCTGGGTTTGTTTTCTTTTTCTTGTGTTCTTTCCTGGGTGCTAGTTATCAGCCTGGCATCGCGAGGAGCTCAAGCAAGAAGGATCAGCTCTACCCTGATGCTCCAAGGTGCTCCCAGCAGTCAGGATTCTGTTGTGGACCATTTTCCCTAAATTTGTTCTAGTTCATTTATCCCTAGATTGTTTTCTTCCACGTTAATAAATCATCATTATTATCCACTGAAGCATTATTTTTTAATAATTAAATAACAGAAACGTAATCTGTAGCTACATCTGGAGGGAGTTAGTTAAATAAATCGTGGTATATCCAGACAGTGGAACCCACTCCAGCCTTTAAGAAGAAGGAGATCCGAAAGAGCACATATCCATGGCACATTGTCAAGTTAAACCAACAAACAAGTTGCAGAACAACATATATTATATGATCTCATTTTTAAAATGCACATGTGAATCTGCATAACATATGTATCTGAATATATGTACATATATACATAAGAAGTATATTGTATCTGAGTGGAAAAAGTCTTAGGAGAAACTAACAGTTGGGAATCTATCAAGTAAGTTGAGGAAGAGGCAGGTATAAGGAAATTCACTCCAACTCTATGCTATTGACTGTTTTTTGGTTTTGTTTTTTTTTTTTTTTTTTTTTTTTGGTACTGGGGATTGAACCCAGGGACACTCCACCACTGAGCCACATCCCCAGCCCTATTTTGTATTTTATTTAGAGACAGGGCCTCCCTAAGTTGCTGAGGCTGGCTTTAAACTTGCGATCCTCCTGCCTCAGCCTCCCAAGTGCTGGGATTACAGGCGTGCACCACCGTGCCTGGCTTATGCTATTGACTGTTTTGACCATAATAGATCCTCCTTTTTAAATGAAGGAATGAATAGACAAAAAAGATGTATAATTATTTTTCTAGAAATTTCAAGACAATAATTCTAGAATTCCACAGATATTGACTTTTTATTAGTTTTGTTGTTAAAATTATCAATGAAGTTTTACAGCTTCAGAGTATTAAGGCCCCAGAATAATAAGCATGTGCTCCTTCTTCCATAGCAGTTTTCCAAGGTCCCCAGCCCTTGGGGATAATGAACTGTTCCCAATTACTTATAACTTCCAGGCCACCTGCCAGCTTCAGATCCATTGTGTGCTTGTCTTTCATAAACTGTGATTTAAAGGCATCTACAACCACCATTGGCCCCTGCCTGCAATCCCAGCAACTCAGGAGGCTGAGGCAGGAGGATCACAAGTTCGAGACCAACCTTATTTTAAAACATTAAAAGGGCTGGGGATGTAACTCAGTGGTAGAGCATCCCTGGGTTCAATCCCCAGTACCAAAAATAAATAAACAACAACAAAAAAGCATCTCTTGCCTCTGATGGGGTGTTAGCACTATATCCTTGGCCTCTGCAAAGTGTTGTTGATCTGCAAGCTATTCCTAGAAATCTTGGTCACATGAGAGACTTGGCCCTGAAAAACTTATTTACTAACAAATAAATAAATACTGAAAGGAAGCCAGAGAGGTATCATCTAATCTCACAGACTGGGAAACTGAGGCTCCAAAGGTTGATCAGGCATGCCCAGGTCACCTGGAGGATTAAAGGTGATGAGGTAGTGTGGACAAGTCTTTGAGTATCAAAGGTTGAAGCCCTTACCAAGTTACTATTGGTTTTTTTTTTTTAGAATTTTTAAAAAAATTCCTTGTTTTAAAATTTCCCTGTCAGTACAATAAGTATTATAATATCTGTCTCTCAGAGCAGTGCTATTACATGAGAGTACATATTTTTTTGTGTATCATAAAGCACTAAGTATTCAATCGGAGAACAAACAACCAGGAAATTAAGAATTAATACTCGTTATGTGGTGGCTGCTATATAACCAGATTTGTGCTTGTTTAATTTTCTTATGCTTCAAACAAAAATTTTTAAATGTCTTTCCAGTCTTTTAGAAGCCATCCCTTCACTCTGAATGGTCTTGTTCTTTGTGATCAACCTTAATTTTTTTCCTGTATTCTAAATATTTCTGCAAATGGGTTTAAAATGAGGCACAAAAGTATCAGTTCCATGGAGAAGGCAACAATGCTTTACCAGAATGCCATGCCAAATTGACTAGCACTCTGAAAGCAGATTAAAGTTGTTTGAAATGCTTCAAAGAAGAAGAAAAATCTAATCCCCCAAGGCTTCCTTTAAATCCATATTCCTTAATTTCAGAAAAATTCCCAAGTCTTTGAAAAGTCCCAAATATCATTTTACAGTTTGGAAGTTGTAATGGAGAACATTTCCAACTTTTTTTTTTTTTTTTTTTTTTTTTTTAGCACATTCTTCCTTTCTTAAAGAGCTCAGTAAAGCTGGGTCTCCTTCACAAAGCCCAAGTAGACCATGGCCCTCCTGTCTTGGGGGATGGGAGGTGGGCAGCCATCCCTGGGGCTCAAGGCCTGGAGTTCAAGGCTAATGACTACCTGGAGAATTCTTTAAAGAAGCAGAGTCAGGCATTTTCCCTGTTATTTCTGGGCGAGATTCGCGTGTCTGTCATTGTGTGGAAGAACGCCCAGTCTCTCCACTATGCAACACTGAAGAAAGAAAGTTTCCAAGTAAGAAGCAAAACAAGGCCGATTGCAATAGAAGCAAATGAGACCATTTTCACTGCTTCAGATAACAATTCTTGTGAAGCTGCTTCCATCTGCTCAGAGAAGCAAACTCTTCCCCCATTCTTCTCCTGCTACCTATGGAGAAGCTTAGTGATCCTAACTGCCCCAATGATCACAATGAATATTTATGGAGATTGTTCCAATGCTCCCAGCACTGTGCTAGAAGAATCTACTTGAAGTGTCTCTTTAAGTCTTCCCAATAGCCCGGAGGCACATAACTTTATTATATTAGCCCTATTTTACAGATGAGAAGGTTGAGATGGAGACCAGTTCATTGAACAGCTTGGTGTGATAGCTGGATTCAAACCCAGATCTTTCTGACTGAAACCTGTGCTTAACCAGAGCGATGCAGAATTGAAATGCAGTCCTGAGGCAGTGAAGGGAGACAGCCCAAGTCAAACTTGTAGGTTGTACCTCAATTGTGGAATTGCATTATAATTAACAATAACTCCTGTGTCCCAGCTAAATGGTTTACATGCACGGCCTCATTTAATGTTTCCCAGCAGATTCCCCTGGCCCTGGGAATACTTTGTCTCCTCTATCAGACACTTCTTTTCCCCCTTCTTCCTCCCTCTGCAGTTTGGAGGCAATGAGTGAATTCTGACTGCATTTTGCCTTCAGCATGCAAACTGCGGAGTCAAGGAAGATCGGAGTGTCTTTTAGGTGTCTTCTGTGTTGGTGTGAGAAGTTACAAGTGTCCCTCTCTGCTCTTCATCTTCAGGACATCTCCCTGTGCACACAGTGCCAGAACAGTGACCTCAGACCACAGCTCCAACGCTGATTACAAGTAATCCCGCTCCAGAGGTGACAGAGTGTCCTTTCTTTCAAAAAGGAGATAAAAATAGCAAAGAAACAACACTTTCCTTAGTTCTCTGAAAGGTTGGCATCCTTCCAGGATAGACTTATGTACTTTTTGTACTTGGAGGAAAAAAAGAGATGGGATTTGGTCCAAGAATAGTCCTACAAATGAGAGAAATATAGAGCAGGCAGCTGGAGCAGAGCGGCCAAGTGGTACCACCAGCTACAGGCCCATTAATTAACGTTCCCTGGTATGTAGCGGTTCCCGTGACCTCGATTCTTGTTGAATTCACAGAGATAATTTTTACAGAGCCTCTACTTTTCTCACTGCAGTATATTTATCCAAGGAGTACCTCGCATATTTCCCCTCATCTCTCCAAGCAGTAAATTTATTCTAATTGCAAAGAGATATAGTAAAAGCCTGATTGAACACTTGGCAGTTTATACAGATTTATTCCTGGGGCTTAAGGGGGTTTTTAGAGTGTGTGACTAGAGTAGGGTTGAGGGGAGCTGGGGAAAGGAGCCCAAGAGAAAATGTAGATTTAATGGATCTATAAAATGACCCTGCCATAGATAAATGCTTGTTCCAAAGAAGTTTAAACAGCCTGACCCAAACGAAGGTCTGTGACAGCTAGTCCGACACGAGGTATCTGTAGCATTGCATATTTCTCTTTGGGTTTTCAGGTTTTCATATGAAATTTGTTATTCCCCAGGCAGTGGGGAGGGTGTGGAATCTGTTTTCCAGAGGGAGGGAAGCATATTTAACTGCACATTTCTAAGCACTAAAAGCTATGAACAGAGGTAAAAAGTAAACTTCCAGCACCTGCCCTGAAAATCACTGCTGTCTCTTTAACTCCCCAAGGGCTGAAGGCTGAATTTTCAGCCTAGGATCCTGGAAGACGGGTCACAAGAACCTGCCCTTGGTCCCAGAGAATTCTGAACAAGAATGGGGAGTCTTCTGAAGCCCAGTTATCCCAGGCACTTCCAGCAGATAATGAGACAGACGGACACTCTAACCCGTAACGGGGCTTCCGCTCAGAATAGGCTATGTAGGCGCACGCTACTGAACTTTTCCCCGAAAACCTTCTAGGCTTTTGATCCCAGGAGTGACATTCATCATTTTTGCAGCTGCTTTGCAAGTTCTGCTGAGGATGAATTTTAGGACTTTCAACTGTTAAATTGGTTATATTGTAAATCTAATCAGGCACTAAAATTGGAGACATTTGTTCTGGAAAAGAGGCAAAATAGAAAAGGGTCCCTAAGAGGTGGGGAGGAAGGCCAGAGGGTGACTGTGCTGGTCTTTTTGGTTACAGGCTAATAGGGGATCAGGTCAGCAGTTTGTAGATTCCCTCTCTCTCTCTTTTTTTTTTTTTTTTTTTTTTTTTCAGGAATTGGCAGGAGACCTTGGGGGAAAATGTGAAACTTTTTGATTATGAAATAAAACACTCATACAGAAAAAATGTAGTTTAACAGGTGTGATAAAGTTAACAACCATGTCAGGAAGTATAATGTTGGAACTGGGCATGGTGGCTTACACCTGTAATCCCAGCTACTTGAGAGTTTAAGGCAGGAGGATCGCCAAGATCAAGGCCAACCTGGGCAATTTAGTGGGATTCTGTCTCAAAATAAAAATAGAATGGCAGTGGGGTGGGGAGTGTAGCTCAATGGTAGAAAACTTGCCTAGCAAGTGTGAGATCCTGGGTTCAATTTCCAGAACCCCCCTCCCACATCCACAAGGTATAATGTGCATAACCATTGTCACAACTCTATTTTTTTTTTTTTTTTTTGGAGGAGGGAGTGAACTCAGTGACTCTTGGCCACTGAGCCACATCCCCAGCCCTATTTTGTATTTTATTTAGAGACA